>JACJUM010004390.1:3257656-3305616 GCA_020976665.1 Heortia vitessoides
CTACTCTAGCGACGTGAGTACATACGCACTAGGCCTCTATAAGCAGCTCTACTCTAGCGACGCGAGTACATACACACTCGGCCTCTATAAGCAGCGCTAAAAAGCTGTTATTTTTATTGTCACAGACGCTTCAGGTCTATTTATATGTGATAATTTATAAGTATGTACTTCTATTTTATTTTTATTTATCTACAGGTCCGATGGCGTAGATGGTAGTGATCCTATCTAATGCGCCAAGAGTCGTGGTTTCAATCCCCACTTAGAACAAACATTTATATAATCATATCTGTATGTGTTTTGTGTCTGCGTGTTAAATATATATGTTAGTATTATATATTCGTGATTCCTCTGTTGTCTGATGTCCGAAACACAAGTTCATTAAGTGACTTAACTCGGCGTCAGGTCAATGTATGAGATATTGTGAATATTATAAAATTATCTACAGTCAAAACCAATTATAACGACATCGTCTACAACGACCGATCGCTTATTACGACCAGATTGTGAGGTCCTGGCCGAGTCTGCAGTAAACTGTTCAGTAAACATACCGGCTATAACAACATCGGATATAGCGAAATATCGTTTATAACGACGAAACTATATTGATATTCATCGACTAAAACGATCAACCGCATTTATTAGTCCCACCAAAACAAAACAATACGATCGATCTTAGATCTTATTACTAAGCATTAAAGTAATAATATTCAGGCGTATTACCTACGCTCTTTCTCCGATCATTTCCGAGGCTCTTAGTTCTATAAGTTTTGCAAAAATTTCTTACCTTTAGCGACCAGTTTAATACCGATGATAATCATAACTTGAGGAGTATGAAACGTAAAATGCAAAACATTTGAGAGTGGGCTTAAAAAACAGACTAAAATGACTGATTACTTTAAAAACTAGTGTAAGTCTTATAGTGCAGCTGGTACATCTTGTATCTCCAATTATTTCTTAATACATTATTATTATTTTTTACATTTCATTTGAAAACTATATATTATTCTATATTAGATATATATGTACTTATGATAATTTAACTACTTTTGCTAGGTATTGCTTATAACAACTATCGGATATAACGTCTGAAATATACGGTCCCTTCAATGACGCTATATCCGGTTTTGACTGTATTTGTATTTTTTCACAGGAGGCCCGGGTGGGGCGCGCGTACGCGCTGGCGTCGCTGGAGTCGCTGCCCGAGTTGTTCCGCGCGCACGGCACAGCGCACGCCCGTGTGGCGGCGCTGTGGGCCGACCTGCACGCCGCGCTGCGGGACCCGCGCGCTCCGCTCGCCCCGCTCGCCCGTTACTGACCCCGTATGACCCCGGATACGATTGATGACACAGGTCAACAAAAAACCTTAGATATTAGTATTATTCAATAACAATTCATGATAACAAATAAGGCGAATTTTTATTCAATTTTATAGTTTCTGGGTATTTTTTTTGTGTCTCAATTATATTTTTATCGTGCTTTTTCGCTGACTAATATAGTTAGGAAAAATATTTTCTGAAGTCCATACAAGGAAAATTATTTATTTTTGTAACGAAAATATTAGCCAAAATTTAGTTTCCAACAACTCAGCAGCTGATATGAAAATCGCATGATCCAAACTTTATCATATAAATGTAAGTAATTAATGGCAAAAAAGGACTATTACAAACACGCTAATAATAAATATTTAAAACTGTTCAAAGTAACCATTATAGAAGACATTTACTCCGTAATATGTATATCTTCTTTCAATTTTAATAATTATTTCGTAACCGTAACCGTAACCTCTATTGAGTAATCGACTTATTTGTTAAAATGCGTCGTCGATCCCGCTCAGATCCCGCTACTCTTGCGGGGGCGACCGTAGCTAAACGCGCGGTCGTCGCCGCGGGGCACGCAGCTGAATACGGGCGCATGGTCGCTGACTAATGAGCGACCCATTTTGCCACGCCATTTTGTTCGGTGGCGCTGGAATTGACGTCTATGTAGTTGAGCAATAGGTAAGTCTGAAAAAAAAAATTGGCATGCGTGTTTATGCCGTAACTATCTGTATTGTACTCGGCCAGTATTGGAGCTATAATAAAACCCATGCTTGCGGTAAATAAATCGGAATATCTCTACATTCTCTAGGCTCTCATAAAAATACACTTGCACATTCTTACTAACAACTGAACAGACTAGACCATCAATCTATTATGATACTCCCACGTTAGTTAAACTTCAGATGCCGATGCTCAATCAGGTGACTGACTTGAAAATCTAAATTAAAAATGCATAATATGTAATCTCGAATCTCGTATCTCGAAAAATATTAGACATAATACTTAAAAAATGACAAAAACGCATTATATCTAATTTCAATGAGTAATATTTTAAGAATAAGTTTAATAAAGTAAATAAATTAGCTTTACTATCATCCATATGTATTACTTGTATTCAAAAATAAATAAATAAATATTTTAATGTAATTGTTTAATAAGACAAATTAGTAATGTCCATGTTGCGGGAAAGTCCCTTTTTCGTGTCGACAAAAATATACGTATAAAATACACACAACGGTAAGTATGATACATAAATGAATATACCTTCAAATGTATTATGACAAACGCTAATTATTTTTAATGATAGTATAATTCGAAATCATTCCAGAATAATATAGATTTATTAATATTATTTATTAGGAAGATTGTGTAAGATATTGATACTAATTTATTATTTAAGCTAATCTACAAATATGGTATTGCGAAAGTTTGCGAAGTTATCGCCCATTTGTTAGAATAACGACTAAAAAAAATATGAACATAAAAATAATACAATAATATAATGTTTACATAGCGGTAGCTTAATTTTAGTTTTTATTTTTTGTTTAAATATTGTCGCGATAGGGATGCTGCTGCCCATCCCCGCCCTGTGCATTTGAGCTACACTGTAACGGATGGATATACCGCCATTTGTCGGTTCTGGTATCTTAGTCGCCTCTTACGATATGATTCAGGCATGCATTGTTTTGAATATTGTGGCTATAAATTGAGCTATAAAATATCATATCTCTCAAGTTATATCAAACTGTAAATCATTAAAACGTTTATCTCGGATTAATATTTTTTGTTAAAATTTTTATATTTTTAATATATTTTTTAAATATATATAAAGGTGTATAGTTATTTATCTTTATATATATAAAAATTGGGTCACGTTGTTTATAAACTTGATGTCATGAATCTGGTTAACTAAACAAATTCATGATATCAATTTTCGAACTAGTGACTGGACCGCAGTTCTCCGCAACCAAGGGCTAATTTAGAGCTAAGTATTGACAAGTCATAATCAATTAAACGATCACGGCACGTACACCTAATTCAATAAGTGAAATATTAACTTTATTTTTCCATGAAACAAAAATTTTGGACCACTTAATGTAAATTTAATTAATGTATATTTTTATAAAATATTCACCAGTCCGCTTCTTTTAAATTGTTTGTTCACTTTATTCTATTTTTAAATATGTATATTTGGAGATAATCAAATGAGTTACTGACATTGATAGAACTGTTTAAGAATAGTAAATAACCAATTTAAATTCCTGAAATATATTTAACGAGCACATTTCGTTTGATGTTGTTATTTTTTATATTTAAAAAATATGTTGCAGTTAAAACTAGCTTTTAGATAGAACGCATTTTTCCTTGTTAGAACTAGTTTTTATTATATGCCTTAATTAACACTAGAATTAACTAATTATTTAACCGAATGCCAGTTAATACTACTTTTTACTAGACAAAACTATATCAACTGTTTATATATTTTTTCTACCTAACGACCACTTCGTTTTAGATGACCCTCTACACATATTATTTTGTCACTGATATTCAAACTGAGCATTAGTTAATTCTAGTATTACCGAAGGCATATGTACATTCAAAACTAGTTCTAACTAGGAACAACGAGTTCTATCTACAAACTAGTTTTAAATATATAGTAAAATCTGTCCTGTGATAAGTATAATAACTAAAAATGTTTTAAAGTGCCTACTTCTAGCTAACTTAACCAATTGTGTGCAATCAATATTATATTCTAGATATAAAATGGCATAATATGTAATATTAGATTAATATGCAACTTGGACCGACGTTTATATATCATCATAGGTATATATTATAAGTACAATTAACTTAAATCATAAAAGTGATGGCAAAGCTTTTCTAAAATAGGTTCTAAAGATATTACTGTCTCTTTTGTTATGATATGGTGTGATGGAGAAAAGCGTTACGGCATCATACCTTTAGCTATACCAAATATACTTATTTTACTTTCTCTCACTCACTATATAGAAGATTGATAGAACTAAATGGTGACTAATGGCGTAAATAAACATAAAAACAATTAACTAACACTATATTTGTTTGTTTTTTTTGGAACGAAGTTCCTTATCACGCGTTGCGTAAGAAGGAAAAAGAAAAGATTAAGAGTCTAGAAGGAAAAAATTAAGACCATATGTTGTAGCAACGTGTGTTTCTGTCTGTCTCTCTTTCTCTCTCATAGAAAGCAAGCCAGTTATTTACGTTTCGTCTTTCTATTTCGCATTGAGTGTGGTGTCGCGACGATTATATTTGTTGGTTATATAATCTTCTTTCGTATTGGTATAAGGTTACAGGTTTTTTTTATATAATAAATAATAAAAAATATTAACAATAATGAATTCTGACAGTGTTTCTTAACTAATGAATCGAAAGGAACTTCGTTCTATCCGGGTGTCGCTTGACACCTCACTCTTTTAAATTGACTAGTATTTTAGACGTTTTGCGTACCTTAAATATTTTTCTTACTATATTACTTCACTTCTGGTGTTATATAGTTAAAAAAAAATTAATAATTTAATCTCAGTAAATGTTTGAGTAAAGGTTAAATATTAAAATTACACATTGGGGTACATTTCAGTAGGTACACATTACGTGCCACCTTCTGCCATAAGTAAGACACAGTGTTATATATATTTTAATCATGAATCAATCAATGAAGATAAGGAAAAAAATATTTTTTAGTGTCAACATAACAAATGTTTACTAAATAGATTTTCATATTAAACTATCATATTCAAATGGTGCTTATATAAAAAATAATAGTGTTTGTTCCTTTTAACCTCCGAAACCATCGAACCGATTTAAACGGAATTTTTAACGTTTTATAGAGTTGGGAATTTTATAGAAAAATAATCAGACATTCAGGCAAAAATAACGGTTATAAATTAGTTTTATAAATAATATATTATTGCTCAAAGTTATAAATTCTGTATTGCAATTTGTTGATTATATATTTCTGTTTGTGTTCTATGTATATTGTTGTTTAAATAAAAAGAAACATTTTATCTGTAAATTGTTTTATTTCGTGTTTTATATTTTCATAGATATATATTATTTACGGGCTCAATGGCGCAGATGGCAGTTCAATTCCCTCTCAGGATATATTTACATGCTGATATTTGTGTTTGTTCTGTGCCTGGGTGTTGAAATATAACACTAAGTATTATATTTCTGATTCCTCTGTTGTCTGAGCATTCAGCGACTTGTAGTCTGAGTCAATGGTATGAGACGTGGTGTAAATTATTACGTTTAATATCGCAAGTCTATTTTTCATCGGGTGATGAAGATACTATCCTGTCATACATACCATGCTTCATCATGAGGAAAATGTATGACGTTTTCATAATTATTAAATTCAAAACTCACAAAAAGGATTTTTTTAAAATGAAAATGCTTCATTGTGTCCACTTGGGTGTACACAGTCACACATTCAACAATGAAACAGTATTTTATACAAATTGTTTTGAATCTAATGTTGATGTAGGAACAAGTAAATTATACAAAACATTTAATTATAAATCAGAAAAGGTTTAATCACAGTGAGACACCTAAATATTACCTTTAATAACATAATATTTTTCAGACCTTTAGTCACAACAAAACAATAATCTCTAATTTTCATGGCACTCTTTAATTAGACTCTAATGTCTGATGTTTTTGCGCTGTGGATGTAGCAGTTTCATCAAAATTGTATAATATACATCCATTGCCAAAATCGGGATGTCGTTCCATAACATTTTTCAGATTGCTGAAGAAATTCTTGAAGGATTCCTTATTAAAAGCTGTTGCACGAGTCAGACTACAAGCCTCAGGTTTTTTCAGTAATAGATCTACATGTCTTGACTTGAAAGAGAGAAGCCATTCTTTACCTGCCATTTGTTCTTTCTTTCTTTGGAGCACTTCTCGAGCGTCGGTTTTGCATATGCTACATCACATCCTTTGGCCGCTTTTCTTACGCTTAATCCCTGTCTGTTCAATTAAATAGCTTAAAGCATGTTTCTTGACGTGTGGTCCCTCCTTTTTCATTTTGTAGATTTAGTGCGCGGCTTTGGCAATAGAGAAAATAATGTAAACACTTAATGTAATTAGCGTTAATATAAGATCAAATTTTAGTAAGTGCAAAAATTTAAACTACGTTTCTACCTACCATTTATTAGATTTCAACTAATTTAAAAAGATTATCATTAGATATGTACTAATTTAAAAAGCAGATATAAACTACACATAAAGAAATAAAATCATCATGAATGACCACATTAATTATGACAATGGATACAATAAAACAAGGTAGTATACAATGAAACACTGTTTCATTGTGTCCATCCCCAAACTGTTCCATTGTTGACTACCCGGGTTATATTTTAATAACCTAAAAAAATATCAACTAAAACGGAACGGATTAATATTTCATCTAAGCGACCACGTTATTCTCGGAAATACGGAGCATGCTTGTATAATTTTATGGAAAATGTATAAAAATAATAGATAATTCTTACTTTTTTGTCGGGAAATCCCAAAAAGTTCCACGAACTCGTCCTCTTCCAAGGGGCGCGCACACAAATTGGGCTGGCGCGGGGGGATCACAAAAGGGTCCGGACAAGACAAAGCGCACTATTTCGCAACGTCGCGTTTTTGAAATATCGAGCTGTTTCATTGTGTTCGACTGTTAAATGTTGGATACCCTACCATAGTTTATTTCACTTGTATACAAGAGTTAGTTTGAACGTAGACTGAATTAGATCCCTTGTAAGATTTCCTTAATTTTGCTCAGTGTGTATTCTTCATCTACCAATTCCATTACAGTCAATATGGGTAACATTGAACTTCCCGGGTAACATAGACCAGGCCTTTTTATAGAATAAATATATTAATTTTTAACATTTCGTTCAGATTTACCATGATGAGAGTTTTTGCAATCAATTAAAACCTTAATCTTGGCTAAATTCGTTTCATAGTCTACGAAAATGGATAATTCAAGTTACCCTAATAGTTCAATGTTACCCGAATTTACTGTACTCAAAATCTTATTAATTAACTAATTTTCTGCCTGCGATATTATCTGCGAGATCGCTCTCTGACAGCTAATCTGTGCATAAATTCTTTCAGCCGTTCTGCCTGAAAGAGTAACAAAACTGATGGGGGTTAGTGGCCCTGAACTCGGATCATCCTTTTTAGACATTCAATCTTTGCTAAAACTGTTTATAATATTTTGCAAAACTCCGTTGACTAAGTTTTCCACTCACTGATTGGGTTTATCCCTACTAATATTAAATATAATAATAAATGCGAAAGTAACTCTGTCTGTCTGTCTGTCTGTCTGTCTGTCTGTCTGTTACGCTTTCCCGGTTAAACCTCTCAACCGATTTTGATGAAATCTGGCATAGACAATCTTTAGACCTTAAGAAAGGACATAGGCTATTTTTGAACTCGAAATAAGGGTTGTAAGGGGTTGCAAGGGGGGATGAAAAGTTGTTTGCATGGATCGCTATTTTTAGAGCTAGAAACTTAAAACTTATTTTTCAGGCCATTGATTCGATATAAATAAACGTGACATTCAAAGTTTATATAATTTGAAGTAAATAGGTATGGTACCCAAAAAACTATTCCACGCGGACGAAGTCGCGGGCACAGCTAGTTTTTTATTATAAAAGATCAAGTATGTACATAAAAGGTTTTAAACATGTTATACAATTTTATGATTTTTCATAGAGTTTAATTGCATAAGTTATCTATAATTCTGCACTCAGATTTAAGAATCATATAAATTTTTTTTACCAATTAATGTTATTGTAATAATGAATTTATAATGGAAATACTCACGGACTGGGGACGAAGAAATTTTACTACAATTTTTTCTGTGTTCATATTTTGAAGATACGGTGTAAAGTTACGTGATTTATGCCATTGTACTATTAGATAGTACCTATATCTCATAAATAATAAATATATTATCTATGAATCCTACCTATTGTCCTCTGCTACACTCGTATTATCAAAAGAAAAAGTTTACAAACACGCGCGTGTTTTTAATCAACGAGTGCTTTGTATTATGTCATAATTTGATCTAGTCTGATCGTAGTAATCACTCGTAAATTAGGCGTTCATACAGATGGAAGCCATAATTGTTCTGTTATATTTAACATGTGTCACGATGGCCGAGTTTTCGGACAAACTTTCCCATCCAGAGGTTTACGATCATGAGAACATGTTTATTCCAAAGAAAAGGTACCGGCCTCTTTTTCATATAACCGCTCCTATGGGATGGCTCAACAGTCCGAGTGGGTTTACATTCTTTAAGAATCGGTATCATATTTTCTACCAGTATCATCCGTATAGTGGTGCCTGGGATGCCTTGCATTGGGGCCAAGCTACCAGCTCCGACCTCACCGACTGGGTACACTACCCACCTGCTTTAATTCCCAAAGAATTATACGACAGACACGGATGTCTGTCCGGCACTGCTCTGGTACATAAACAATACTTAACCGTGTTCTACACGGGCAACGTTCTATCCAAAAACCGGACGACTAACACACAAAACGTCGCTGTAAGTAGTAATGGAATTGTCTTTCAGAAGTATCTATACAATCCGCTCATACGAGCATCGCCCAAGAAAGGTTCGATTAAACAATTCCGGAATCCTAAAGTTTGGGAGTTTCGCAACAACTGGTATATGTTCGTCGGAGGTTCGTCAAATGCTCAACTCGGGCAATTAGATCTTTACACGTCAAAGGATTTGTTTTCGTGGAAATACAATAAAACAGTCGGCAAATCCTACGGAGAAATGGGATTTATGTGGGAAAATCCTGACTTCTTCGAGGTTGATGGCCATCATATTTTGATTTTGTCCGTTCGAGGTATTATGAGTGATTGTGCCCGTTTCAGGAGTTCATATCAAACAGGATATTTTATAGGACATTTTAATTATAATACATTAAAGTTTGAAAATTTAGAAGTGTCCTTAGCTACCTTTAACGAGCTAGACTTCGGTCATGACTTTTACGCTGCACAGACGATGCGATCACAAGATGGAAGAAGACTGCTGGTAGGATGGTTGGGTCAGTGGGAAACTGATACCTTGGAGTCGAAGGACGGTTGGGCGAGCATGTTATCCATAGTGAGAGAAGTGAGACTCAATTTGGATGGCCGGCTATTAACAACGCCCGTGAGAGAAATGGAAAACTTACGTACGGAGAATCTCGAGAATGCATGGTACCACCCTGGCGAGTCTTTTCTCGTCGGCAGTCGGTCGTTTGAGATGATCGTCAATGCTACCTCCGCAAATTACGACACCTCATTAAGTTTTGACTGGAACGGAGAGAGTCAGTATGTCATCGTCTATACCGCAGGTCGTGCGCGGATTACGGTGAAAAGGGGCGTAGAGGAAGAGAGACAAGCTGATTGGCTCCCAAATTCACACCTTCATTTTCACATTTTCGTCGATTCCAGCTCAATTGAAGTGTTTTGTGGTGAAGGTGAGATAGTGTTTTCCAGCAGAATATATCCTACGAAAGGCCTTGCTATAACAGTAGGTGGGGAAATGCAGCTCTATATTGTCATCTACAGGTTGAGAAAAAACGTTGGATACGATAAAAAGCTACAGAATTATTTGAAGGCAAATTATGTTAGATCAAGAATATAAATACTTATTTAAATAAAGTGTTTTAATTGTACCATTCCACAACGTCAGATATTTCAGAATAAATACCTACGTAGAAATAAATAACCTGTCCGCCAAGGAACAGAGTGTCTCTTATTGTGAAAATAACAACATTGCTCATACTACAGAATAACACATAAGCTATAACTAAATAACTCTTGTGATTTACATATTAGCGATCTCCCGTCACTTCATCTATACTTATATCTATCTATCTTCACTATATGTGCGAAGTGTATCATATGCACGCATACGAAGTCACATGAGTAAAATCAGCAACAAAAAGCTATCTTTATTATTGCATGTACACGTCAAAGGTATTCGGGGCGCTAACGAATTGGTTTTTCCATCGACGCGATACCGCAGAATGACTTTGCTTTTAGCAAATTTGTGCTTCAAAAAACCTTAATGTTTGCATACTTACATACATCACGCCTATGTCCCATCGGGGTAGGCGGAGACTATGGATCTCCCCTTGTTACGATCTTGGCGTACCTCTCTTGTTTCCCTTACTCGCATTAATCCTTTCGTACACGGTCGTTTATTCTTGGTAGGTACTTAATGTTTATTATTACTATTAATGTTTATACTATTAATGTTTATTATAATTAGTTATGTTTTTGGCAAAATGCTGTTATGATGTGTTTTTTCATGTAAACATTTTATATGAAAGCATATTATGTACACACATATTTTGTGCTTAAATACGGATTAAAAGGAATTTTTGCAATAAATTTAAAATGGATAGAGCATTGAATTCACGTGAATTGAATTCACGACGCCGCCCACAGCATATTATTTTCTCTGAACCTGTCGAACATATTAGTTATTGCGCATTTTATTCTAATATTTATATAAACCTAAATAATGAATAATAACATCACTTATTTTTAATAGACTCCCAAAAAGGTTCTTCATCCAGCTCTATATATTTTTAAGCGGTTATACTCGTACTGTTTACCCTATATAAATTGAGTAGATACCTACTTTTATCCACTGATCAATGTTAAATTAAGTCGCCAACTAAGTTAAACAAATGTTGCATTACCTGTTTCAAAATGTTTCAAATATTTTGAATTTTAAATGCACTATTATATCCTAGGTACATGTATACATTATTTTTGATAAGACTTTTTATAACTAGTTCCGTGATAATAGGTACGCTGAGTAACAGATCAACCCATCTAAATCTGTCAAATTTTATATTCTATAATATATATAATTTTGAACTCAATGACTTTTATACCTGCGATTATACATTAATATCGATTGTTAAGTTTTGACAGACATGGGTACCCACGTCTGTCAAAATTTCGCAATCGATATTAATACATAAGAGCGAGGCATTGAGTTCAAAGTTGAATGTAAAAAAATGACAGATTTGGGTAGGTTGATAATATCAACATATTATGTTGCCCACCGTAGTGTAACCACGGTAATTTTTCACTGATTCATTAAAAATCGTTGGATCATTATTGGATAGATATAAACAATGATTTTGAGAATAAATGCGGTATGTTAACTGTAAATATCAACAAGGTGTCTAATCAATGTTTACTTTGTGTCGGGCTAAATTACGTCTATCTATAAATGGCTAGGTATTAGTAAGAGGATGTAATATTACTTACAGGAGCCTACCTAAACAAACGAAGTAGGTATCAAATACATCGAATTAAGGCATGAAAATTCAAAGTTACATTCTAAACTGATAATTTAATATGTCACATAAATAACTTACAAATGTGAATGAGATATTCGCTAGTAATATTTTAAGAAGACAGTAGTATTTAACTTCCATTAAAAAGTCAAATTTGCATTTATAATATTCATTGTAGCATTTATATTTAGCACGGTGCCTGGAAAGCCTGCCTCCGTTACCCTACTTATTCAGATAATCCCCTACTTATACAGAACGACGACCCACACAAAATAATCGCAGTCATGAATTTCCAACCTTAAAACACTTATTAGAAAGTTCAAATCTAAAGCTCAGCAAAAACTTACTATTATGAATAACGTCATGTTACTAAAGCTGTGTGGGTATTCCACAAATTGTTTATGTGTATAGAGAGAATTCGGAAGTGTGGTATTATGGACGTGTGCCGTGCTTTGACGTAAAAAGGTGGGCGGAGCTAAGCGTTTATCATATAAATTTCTTTGGAAAGTTAATTACATGTTTCAGTTCCAGGCACAAAAAAATCCCTTATAAAGAGCATGTGAAAAAAAATCACAACTACAAAAAAATATTTTAATGATATCTTTACACAATTAATTTCCGTCGTTTATGATGTCGTCGATAGTTAGTAACTTTTTCACATATTGGAAGAAGAATTAATGATTGGATGAATTACTACAATGCTTAATCATATTTCAGTGATCGTGTAAAGGATTGAGATAGCAATATTATTGTGTAATCTTTATTTTAAATATTTATCTTACATAAAAACATTCCTTCAGCAGTTGATAAAATTCCAGTTATGTAGAGCTATTCAAAATAATAAAAAATAACTCAAACGTCAAAATATTTGTATACGTCAAAGAACTGTCAATGTCACTATCACAGTGACGGTCTGTGAGGGGTTGAGGGGTTTCTAATCAGAGGGGTACTAAAAGTTGAATGGAGCTGTTTCTCTCAGAGTTGTATTGGAGTAGGTGAAATACCTAGCACGTCTAACGGACGACGCGACGTGTTTTCCTGACGCGTCTTGTTAAAATTTACATAAAAACGCCGGTGTTATCTCGTCCCGCATTCAGTCCAGTCACAAGCATGGACAAAATGATCGCGTATCTCCCAGTGCTCGTGTTATGTTTTACGTTCGTGAACAGTGATGGGGAGCTGAAGTATTACCAAGAAAAGGTAAGTCTACGAACTTACATATAGTCTTGTGTATAACAAGTTATTTCTCATTTAAAGAACCATTGAAAGTGATGGCCTTGTTCACATAATCATAATAGAAAGTTACCGTCGTTTGACCTATTGGTATATCTGATTATCCTTGAGAGCTTAATTTATATTTGCATGATTTTTGGATTTATCGTAATATTGATTTAATTCTATAAAAGTTTTTTATTCACACTTACGTTATAAACCAACAAGGTTTACAACTAGTTACTTGCGAATTTTATTGCGTTAATCAGCTGTTTAAACTTTTGGAGTTTACAAACAATATAGCAATTATTTTCTTATGATTACATTAATTATAATTATTTAAAACTGATACTAAAACAAATTATTCCAATTTTAATTATTTACTAAAAAAGTATTTATGTCCTGTTTCTGAAGACAATTTTTTTTTTCAGAACTTCCATGAAGCACAAGAGTTGACTGATGAAAACATTAGGAATATAGCAAAATTATCTGATTTAGATCATTTCAAGACTATCCTAAATGAGATCCTTATACCTAGAGTGGTGGGGACCCCAAACCATGAGAAGGTTGGAAACTATATTGTCAGCCAGATGAGAGGCCTAGGTTGGGATGTCACAGAAAATGTGTTTGCTGATCAGACACCAGTGTTTGGGACTCTGAACTTTAAAAATATCATTGCAAAGTTAAATCCGAATGCGGACAGATATTTAGTCCTTGCTTGTCATTATGATAGCAAGTATACCAGAGAACGTGTTTTTGTCGGTATGTTTTTCTTATTCATATTGCAATACCTATACCTTTTTCTTGATAACCTAATTGAAATATGTAGTTCTATCCATTCATTGTTTATGGATCAAGAGTAATTTTAACATTTGACAAAAACTGGCTTATCATTTTATGGTTAATTTTAGTGGTGGATCAGAAAATAGAACTGAACGACAATAATATGTAAATATTTAAAAGTAGGACCAAAAAGCTAGTTTTAATTTACAATTTAAAACTGATTGCTGCTTCAATTTGTTCATTTTCAACATTTTTGGCTAGTGTTATTTGAATTTGTTATTATGTTTCACCATCACAATATATCATCTACTATTTATTTAGCCAAATATCCATCTTCTTCTAAATGAATTTAATTATCATTGTTCATTTGTTTTTTTCATTTTATTATTTTTTTGTGTAGTTTATTTAAATACTTTTAAATAATCCTATATATAGTCATTTCTATAATATGACAGAATTATATACTGGTATTGATCAAGGTTCATCTCACACACAACACAATCTTATTAAATATCTGTTGCTAACACTCAAGGTTAAGTTCGCTATCAATTTTATTATTATCTAATCTATTGATAGATCACTCATGTAATCTGTGATTCTTGTTTGCATGCATATTAATTAAATTTAATAACACAAGCAATTTTAAAACTTGTTATGACCTTTGAAAGATGTCTTATGCACTTAAATTTTGAGTTTATAAGCTAAATATATTTTAGTTTATGGATTTAAATCTTTAGCTCTCTTTAAGCCAAAAAATCCCTTTAAATGCCAATCTACTAGATTAATAGTTAAATTGCCATAGATTTATCAATTTGTTGCTTTTGAATAATTTTAAATGTACTTGATTTAGTAACTGAATTTATTATATATCAGATAGTTTGGAAGACTATTGAGCAGAAAGACAAATAAGAGGAGTTTCTATTGTTACAATTGGTAACTAAATTTGCCTCTTTATCAATATTAATTGATAAATCTGATGGCGCATTAGGTGGTGTTCATATCTTGTATGTCTTGCTGGCTGGGTGGGTTCGAAAACATGACCTAAGGGTCAGGGCAAACATTTATATGACAATAGAAAATTTGTATGATAAATGTTTGTTCCGTGTCAGCATGTTTAATATGTATGAAAGTATTGTAAATGTATCCCTAACACAAGTGCTTTGAGCAACTTTTTTTGGAGTCAAGACAATATTATTATACAATATTTACAGACTTTCCTCATGCTACTATTGTGTTACTAGTATTTTTTGTTATTAGAAAGTCTACATATCGGGCTTTAAGATTAGTCCTTTGCTTGTTTAATTAAGGAGGTCCTTTAGAGTTAAACATAGTTGTTCTACTTAAGTTTAGTCTGAATATTAATGTTTGCACATAGGTGCCACGGATTCAGCAGTACCGTGTGCAATGATGATCAACTTGGCCAAGGTGATGTCCACTCAACTGAACAAGTTGAAGGAGTCCAAACTCAGCCTCATGTTCATATTCTTCGACGGCGAAGAAGCTTTCCGCGAGTGGGGCCCGAATGACTCTATCTATGGCGCGAGGCACTTGGCGCGTAAATGGCACAACACCCAGTATAAAGATGGCGGCACTGATCTCCAGAGAATGGTAAGTTATTTTATTTATAATGCACCATGGATACCGGCAGAATAAATTTCCCGGTAATAGTCTAGTAAAATGCAACTGAGGTACCTTCTACCGCCAAATAGCAGTGTTCGAATTACTGTTCCAGTTTAAAGGGTGAAAGAGGCAGTAAAATTACTGGGTGATGTGATATAGTATCTTCCAATTCAACTCACAAGGTTGGCAACGCGTTATTGATATCCTTGTGATATTACGAGCGTCTATAGGCAGCATTGACGCTTACTATCACGCGGACTGTATGCTTGTTTGTCGTCTTGGTGTAATATAAAAAAAAAATACTCAAATGGAACAGAACGGAGATGGGCAGCAGCGTTTCCGTCGCGAAGTTACGCTCTGCGATTGCCATCCCGCTTGCTCAGCGCGGCAATTACTTCCCCTTTATCGGGGAGGTCTATCTCCAATAGTGGACGTTTTACGGCTTCTATGATGATGATGAATTGTCTAATTTCTGAGAACAATTCATGTACACCAGATACCATTGTAAACGTGTAAGTCTGGGTGTTTCACTTTCAAGCAGTAACTATTAAATAAATTCACAACAATATAGCACATCCATCAGTATAAATCAATACTATAATTAATAAAGATATTGTGTGAAGGATTCACGAGACCAACACTACGCGCGAGTAATATTATAAACTACAGTGGTCTGTGTTGTCTTCGCACGGACTAACATTTATTTATCAAGATATTGTGCGAGACGCGAGGCCGTTTATATTTGCTCATAGTTTGCTGGTAAATAGCTTAAAGCATTCTTTAATAAACTGACTTTTTAACGCTAAATCATTTTTTCCAATCGGACCGGAAGTTCTGTTGTTAAAGCATTCAACCAACCAAAACTTATAACTAAACATTATAGTAAATTTGTATAGTATTGGTATGAAAGTTTAACTATGTCTCTATGTACGTCATTGATTGAAATCGACCACACATAGCTTGTTACCCGGATTAATATAGGATACATTTTATCTTAGATACAGGGACCTGAGGTATTGATCATTATCACTACAGCCATTGGAATTCTATTGCTGCACATAGGCCTCCACAAAATAGGAGGAATTTTGCCCATAATTGTCGCGCTGGGCAAGCCTGTTGGCAATTGTAGAGCGTAGCTTTCACGACGGGGATGCTGCTACCCGCCCCCGCCCAGTGCATTTGAGCTACATTATTTCGGATTGTTATGCCGCCGTCTGTCGGTTCAGGTACCTTAATCGCCTCTTACGACACCTGGTCCAGAGAGAGATATAATTTTACTCTGCCGGCACCTCACAGCCATTGATAATACAAGTAAGACTCTTTAGTTATTCTTTTCCCAATTTTAATATCAACGCGAAAATAGTTGAAAACCGAATAAGTAGCGGTTGTCAATAAAATCCAAAGTTCAGCTGCAAAACGTGAATTTTGAACCTTATTATTATTACCTACTAATGCTACATTCGCGGTATTGAATTATCTTCGACGATGTCACTATCGTTTTGCAACACCTATTATCGGAGGTGTTATTAAATTGAATTATTGCATTACGTATTTGTAAGGACATCAGCCGTAGCGCTTTCTTGCGCATTGACTAGACTCCATTGGGAACCAGATATATTAAACAGTCTAATCCCCTGCCGATGTCGTGGGCCTTAAGGGGCCTGGGGTATAAAATTCACATACGCATTATAAACAATAAGGTGGTATAGCCCACACCACCTTATTGTTTATACCGCGTAATCAGCAGTCTTACATACATACATACATCACGCCTGTGTCCCATCGGGGTAGACACAGACTATGGATCTCCACTTGTTACGATCTTGGCATACCTCTCTTGCTTCCCTTACTCGCTACTTCTGACCTGGCCCTTCTTTAATGTCTCTTCTACCTAGTTAAGATATTTTCGCCTCGGTCTTCCTATACCAACTCTTCCATTCACTTCTGCTCTATATATTTGTGCAGTCATTCTACTTTTATCAATCCTTTTTACATGTCCAAACTAGTACAACATTCCTTTCTCTATTCTTGTTCACAACATTATCTTTTACACCACATCGATCTCAGCAGTCTTATCGACAGATTAAGAAAGTCGAAGTCGTTTCAGCTAAGAATTCTTTTTTAATCTATTCCCGAAATATATGCAACGTCTGTTGTGCGTCAAGGGCCGTAAATTTGATGATGAATATTTGTGTTTGTTCTGTGTCTGGTTGTTAAATATATACTTTTAAGTTATATTTGTTGTTCCACTGAAGTCTGATGTGCGTAACACAAGTGATTTAACTGACTTATCACGGAGTCACGGTCAATGTATGAGATATTATATGAATTTAATTCAAAAGCATAATACGTAAGACAAACTATCACTTATTAAGTACTCCGGCTATCTCGCAACGCCTATTTGCAGCCATGTACTGCCTCACTTACATTCTTGCGTAGGACGTCTACCCATTTTGTGTGTGGGTGTGGACTTCGTTCCAGGACTAAACAATAAAGAATAATAATTTACTATTTTCTAACATTAATTCACTACTCTTAATAAAGTTACACAAACGTCGAACAAAATAAATAAAAACGTAAAAAATTCGCTTTAAAGCCGTTGAAAGTATAGAATTATTCTAAACTAGCAGCGCTAACTACTAACTTTGCACCTTTATACCCTTTTAAGGAATAATTAAAAATATATATTTTTTATACGTGTTTCATGACTTGCAGTGAAGAACCTTCTTACTGAATTTCATTCGAATAAGTTCAAAAACAAAGTTTTATACTAAATTTTCATTTTTACGTTCTTAGAGGGCGAATTTCTAAAAGTCCTTTCTCAGTGCTCCCCTTACGTTAATTACGTTAAAACGTAACGTTATAAATGGAACCCCTGCAAAATTTTAAGTTTCAAAACCCTTGTAGTTTAGGCCCTGTGTTGATATCTTAGTCAGGCAGCTTGTCAATATATATAGATAGATAACTAATTAGCTTTTTCATAATGACTAAAATAAAAAAACAATATCTTTTTTATTTTTGTAGTAGTAAGGTTTTATTTTGGTTGTATTGGTAATATAATTTAATATAGCCAATAGCTTCTGATTCCGAGTTTCTCTTGCGATAATTGATAAGATTGTTTCCAATAACGAAAATTAACTTTCTATTCATGAACATTGATAAGCCATTGCTCATTTAATATTTACAGCGATAAACAACATTCATTTTTATTACCCGTAACTACTGATTTGCCGTTTTGTTTTAAATATTCCATGCAATGTCATCACTACATAGTATGAAACAAAGTGGCTTCCTGCTGTCTGTCTGTCCCTATGCTTAGATCTTTCAAACAAAGCAATGGATGTTGATGCGATTTTTTTAAATAGATAGATTGATTCAAGAGGAAGGTTTATATGTATTTATATAATACATGCATAATATACTATAACCATACTATTTTCAATACTTTTTGATCCGTATGCACCAACTTACTTAAAGGATAGATTCCAATTCCTATCTTCCTTACACGAACGTAATCTCCGTTCTTCTAATACTCTCTCGCTCTTAACTCCTTCTCATCACTCTAGTTTTTTGACAAACTCTCTTACAGTGACAGCTATACGACTCTGGAATGAGCTTCCGTTGAATATTAAGCAATCCCCAAACAAATTTATCCTGAAACGCTGTCTCCGTACTTTATTTACTGATGCTGCTTCTCTAACTTTATAACCCTATTTCTGGTGTACATTATTATTATTATATATATATATTCTGTTTCGTGTAATGATTGACTGCGAGATAATGCCATCTGGCATTAAGTCCGCCATTTGTAACATTTTGTGCAATAAAGTTAAACAAATAAAAAAAAAGTTGTAGGAAATCACTGATTATTTAATAGTTTTCTAATTTAATGTTTACACGTAACACATTTTATTGCGCTTACATTGCAAACGCTGGCTGAGCCCGACGAGATAAATCAAAATGTTTCACACCTTAAAATGTAAGGTTTACAAAAAGTCTGCAATACCAATGGTGTACCATATTCTTAGGGGATAACCGACAATAACCATTTTTTATCCTCATTGCATCGGGGCGGGTCGCTATTGTTTAGTAAGTAAATATTTTAAGAATAAGTTTAAATGTATTATTTATTTAAAAATAACAGTGTTTTTGTCTAAAAGTAAAATAATAATTCTGTGGCTTGAGGGAATTACCGCTTGTTGGCTTTTCGGTATAAATCAAACACAATGCAAGAAACGATAATGCTTACATCATGAGTGAGTAGTAATGAAAATAAATATTTTCTTTTTGTAGGAATACCAAAAAAGATTGATTTGAATATATCGAAGTAAAAATTATAGCTGTCCAAATATCCATCTATCTTAACCAAATAGGTACAAATATACATATGTATACGCTTTATCGGTCCTATCAAGGTTATGCGTAGAAAGTATCCAAAATCAAGGTCGTAATTAAGACCCCATTTACTAAACTATATAACAGCGTCACCAAGGCGATGATTATATAGGCGGTAGTTACAATGGTTCGTTATTGCCATAATAAAGGAGCTGTTCATTCGATTAATTTAATATGAACCAAACCATATTACTGAGCTTTTGTTTATGTCATAGAAGATATTTTATATCAAACTAGTAGTACCTTGCAGTTTCACCCGCAATAAATTGTAGTACTTTCATACTAACTTTACACCCCCCCTTTAACCTTTAAGGGATGATTTTCGAAAAAGAGTATTTTATACGTGTTTCATGACTTTCAATGAAGAAAGCAAAGAACAAAACAGTAAAGTTTCATATTAATTTTGCTCCCCCGTTTTACCCCCTAAAAAGGTGAACTTTCAAAAATTTTTATTTAATGCTCCCTTACGTTATAAAAGGAATTTCTGTGCAAAATTGCAAAGTTCTCTACCTTTATAGTTTTAGCCCTTTAGAGTATTAGATATATCAGTCATTCAGTTAACTTTCCGCAACATTGTCAAGTGAACAAGGTTCTTTATTGTCAAGGCCAAACCACTTTCATTAAGACTAAAGATATCATAATCACTAAAACCTCCGACGGAAGTTCACTGTTGGACATAGGCCTTCCCAAGAAAAGGGCAATTTTGCTCATAATTGCCGCGCTGGGTAGGCGTAGCGGCAATCGCAGAGCGTAGCTTTCGCGGCGGGGATGCTGCTGCTTATCCCCGTCCTGCGCATTTGAGCTACACTGTTTCGTATAGATATACCGCCATCTGTCGGTTTCGATACCTCAGTCGCCTACTAAAATCTATAGACCATTAGTTTTTAATTATTTGGTATGTTGCGCACCATTCCAATGTTTGTATGTTTATTTTAATTAATGTCAATTATTTTTAATGTAATTTGTAGAAAAAAAATATTATACACTTTTCAAATTCACTTAAACGTAATTTCCTTTTAAAGGGGTACAAAGACTTCGCTAAAATATTAAAGTATTGATATCCTACATTTCCGAATCTCTTGATAACTCTTCACTAGTAGGTATCAGACGAGTAGGTTGACGGTAGGTTGCATTTTTTTCAGTCACGGAAATATCAGCCCAATAATAAAGCTTATAATGCAATTAGAAGACGGTATTAATATGCCAAAAATATACCTTAATTTAATGTTTAGGTGTTATATGTTTATGTTATTAACATGCATTGCAATTTTTATAAAATACTAACTAACCTGACAGACGTTAATCTGCTTTAACTATATATGGTTTGTGTCTTTAAAAAACATATTGCCACTGTAAATTGAAATAAAATATCCTTAAAATAAAAAACTATCCTTTTTCTCAAATTTAATTTAAGGATTAAACTGTACAAAATATTAATCCGGAATAAACTTCTAAAAACCGGTTTGGTTGTTTAGAAGTTTATTCCGGATAAACAAAGTTACACGAAATGTATATATATATATTCATGAGCGGAAATCTAGTGTAGTCCGTAAGGTCTTTCATTTATATCTCAACCCTGATGAACTCTCAGAGGTTCTCTTTCTAAGAAGCTGTCTTTCAGTTAAATTGAAAAAGAAAACTTTAAACAACATTAAAAAGCCCACGGAATAAATTCGGGATAAAAAGTAGCCTATGTGTTATTCGAGATTATTAATAATTATTTGTGTCATATATAATCCAGATCTGTTCTGAAAATTAACAAAAATCCATACAAAATTTCGTGTTAATAATATTAGCACCTATACGGCTGATATGACGGGCCCGTTGGCGCAGATGGTAGTGACCTTGCTTTGTGCGCTAAGGGTCGTGGGTACGATCCCACTTATGACAAATATTGATATGAAATTATTTATATTTGTTCTGTGTCTAGGTGGTAAATACATGTATATGTCTATTATATTTGTGATTCCTCTGTTGTCTGTCTGCAACACTATTACTTCTATCACGGACTATCACGAAGTTAGGTCAATGTATGAGATGTTGTGTGAATTTATTATTATATTATTGCATTTAGCTAATCGCTTTCTTAGCCACTTGAAATATAACGCGACAGAAAAAGCGGTTCAGCGCAACTCAACAAACATAAATTATAAAAATAAACAAATGGTTATTACATTTGTTTATTTTTGCTTGCACCATTGGGACTTTCCAGCGATCAACACGAGAGTAAAAGTCATTCGCCACGTTATCGTTAATATTTATCTCCGAATCGGGTTGTATAGATTTGAACAGGAAAACGACTCGGAATTCCCAGTTCCCAGATAGGGGCTTGAGTGGTTACCCACTTCGCCGTATGAAACCCGTATAGTACCAGTTACCGTTTTGATTAAATTGTTGCGGAAAAACCCGCATTGCCTGCATCGTGTTGATATTAGCGTTTAGTTAATACACACGTTTTTTCGAGATTCTTATAAAATGTTGCATGAGTATCTTATATCCGTTTCAGTCAACTGAACAACTAGGAATAATCATTGACGAATGAAGATTTTGCTTTATTTTTCTATTGAGTTCTAGCCACAAACAGCCTGATCTAGTTATGGAGTGGGTAATGCTCAATCTTTGCGTCATCGAATGAGGCTCTGCAAATATGTCGACATGATCGGTCTACCTCTTACAAAGGTCGTCTGCATTGGTACCTCTACCTATTTCTACCTTACCTTTACCTATTTCTACTGCAAAATAGCAGTGTTTGCATTGCTGCGTTCCAGTTTGGAGGGTGAGAGAGGCAGTGAAATTACTGGGTAAATGTGACATAGCATCTTCAATTCCGCCGTGGGATACCGGCGGAGTAGAATAGTACCATTCTGTGTACCAGGTATCGTAAAAGGCGACTGAGGTACCAAAACCGATAGATGGCGGTATACCAATCCGAAACAGTGCAGGTCAAATACACAGGGTGGGGACGGGCAGCAGCGTCCCCGTCGCGAAAACTGCGATCTGCAATTGCCAACACGTTTGCCCAGCGCGGCAATTATTGGCAAAATTCGTCTAAAGCCAAACATATCAACAAATCGGAGTGGGATATATATATATATTGTATTATTAAATCAGCAAATAATCCTTATGGCAACTCTAGCGTGTAGCTAAGCCTGTGAATTGAAGATCATCATCATCATTCCAGCCTTTGTAAGTCCACTGCTGGACATAGGCCTCCCCAAGAAAGGGGGAATTTTGCCCATAATTGCCGCATGGCAAGTGTGTTGCAATCGTAGAGCATAGCTTTCGCAACAGGGATGCTGCTGCCCATCCCCTCTTTGCATTTGAGCTACACTGTTTCAGGTGGATATACCGCCATCTGTCGGTTCTGGTATCTTAGTTACTTGTTACACCTGGTACAGAGCCTCCCTCTGTACTATTCTACCCTGCCGGTACCACTCGGCTGAAGGATGTAATAATGCTTGTTTATTTCAAATAGAAATGTGTAAGGAAATTGACGTTAATGGCAGAAGTATCGTTGACAAAAGCGCATGCCTCAAGTTACAGATGTCTAGATTTACAAAGACTGAAAGTGTTTGTTCCAACATTCATTACTATCAGCTATGATTTTCCTGTATTTTATTATTTCGCACTGTGATGCTTGGATCACGTGTAGTGTCTGCTCCCCTTTGTGAAGTAGTAGATATTGAAAGTATTAGTTTATGTATCAGAATGATATAATTCTCTTTTCCCATGACGATGTGGGGATGTTATATAGTTTATGTAACTTGTTGATTGTCAGTTTTTATTAGTGAAAGATATTTTGAAGTCGGTCCGGTGGTTTTTGAGTTTATATGTTACAAACGTACATACAAATTTTGCTTGCATAGTTCTATTTTTTTTAACATAGAGAACATTGAAACATATATATATGTATAGCCTTTGTTTTTCTTATAGCTTTCTACATACAAATACAATCTTGATTATATGGATCCATGTTATTTTCTTCATTTTTTTTAATTAATGTTGGTATGACCTTTTTTTTTGTAAATTTTCTTATTATAGCTTCCCAGTTCGCTGCAACTATTTAAAAAAAAATTAAGGTAGTTTTAAGTTTTCAAAATAAAATTGAGAAAATGAAATATAAGTTTTTGAGTCTGTTCATTATATACATACAAAACTTTCTCCTTTATAATAATGTTGTAAATTTATATGAAGTTTCGTTTAAGAAATTTCTTTTCAAAAGTAATCTAAAGTTTTGATAAGGAAATATTTTAGGCCATCGAAAGCGTCTTATCCTGGTTTGGATTTCTGCGCCACTGTAGAGCCATAAGGTCATAAGTTTTCACACCCACAAATAAAAAACAAATCTACGCGAACAAAGTCGCGTCAACAAAGGTTCAAAAGGTAAAAACATTCATTATTAATCCACGTTTTTAAAAACTAATTCCTTCGCAAGGTCTATATGTCTGACAGTGGTGAAGTCAAAAACCACAGAAAGAACACACATCGGCATTTACAATTGAACCGAGTTATGCACTGGCAAGATTTTGATGTATGATGTACTGTAGTGTTTTACGTTCTAAATTCGGTGGTGGGGAGTGAGGATTTGCAAGTGGAAAATATAGAATAGATTTTTGTTAATGATAGTATTCCAAAACATTGAGGTGAACTTATTGGGAACTAATTTCGGGAGTCTGCATTTAATTGTAGGGTTGATTGAAGATTTAGACACATTTATGAATGTTAGAGTTTTGAAGTCAAATGTCAAAGGTTACGCGCCACTTGAGTCGTATTATTGTGCTAAATAATTTTATATATTTTTGGTACTTTATCATTTATATTAAATAATTTAATTTTAATACCAGTACAACATATTTATATAAGTAAGTTCATATTGTGATATGTACGTTGTCTTGACTCCGAGATAAGTTGCTTATGTTACATCAAACAACAGAGCATTCAAAAATGTAATAATAAATAAATATATAATTAACACCCAAACAGAATATACAACAATATTCATTATATAAATATTTGTACTTGGTAGAGTTTATAAATATACAATTGAGCTCATCAAACATTACATAAGTGATTTAACTTATAGAATGTTTAATGTAAGTCTATCCTTAAAAAATAAATACAATAATAGAGGTTAATTGTATATACCATTATATGTTTTGTATGCAACACATGTTTGGAGGACCGTATCATAAAGCACGTCCAAACATAGATTGTAGAATTAACATCCGTGTTTTTGTGTTAGTCTTGTTGAGCTTATTCATAGCCCAAGTTAGCCGATGGTTAGACTAAATAATATCATCATTATCATCATCATCATTATATTAGCCATAAGACGTCCACTACTGGATATAGGCCTCCCCAAGTAATTTCCAATAGGACCAGTTGTATGCGGCCTGTGTCCAGCGTGATCCTGCGGTTTTAGTCAGATCGTCTGTCCATCGTGCGGGTGGACGCCATACGCTGCGCTTGCCGGTGCGTGGTCTCCATTCCAGAACCTTACGACTCTATCGGTCATCAGTTCAGCGTATCAAATGCCCTGCCCACTGCCACTTCAACTTACTATTCCGCCGGGCAATGTCGGTAACTTTGGTTCTGTTACGAATCTCCTCATACCTGATTCGATCGCGCAAAGAGACTACGAGTATTGCCCTCTCCATAGCTCGTTGAGCTATTATGAGTTGGCTTAAAATATATTATATTCTTATTTATAAAAATAATATATTAACACTTTATTTTATCATCGTCATAATCATTATGATATCAGGCGTTGTACTTCCACTGCTGGACATAGGCCTCCCCAAAAAAGAGTGCCCATAATTACCGCGAAGTTAAGCGTGGTGGCAATCGCAAAGTATAGCTTCGCTAATGCTGCTGCCCATTCCCTCCCCGTGCATTTAAGCATTTGCTGTCCGCTAGTCTATGTCGATAATTTTTTACTCAGGGCGTTGGCCTCTCCCATTATTCCTTTCGCTAACTACATGATGAGGCTTTTTTCACAACACTGTTGCCCTCCAGTGGCGCTACAATTGACTTTTGAGTAGACCAGGAATAACATCGCCGGAAAAAATAAATTTTAATACCATGGTAAGTACTTTAATGGAATTCTCCAGGATGTTGAAGTAAAAGGTCCCCGCTCCCCTTTGCCCAAGTCTATATCAGTAATGTTTTGTGAGGGTAAGTCGTTACCAATATTATTAATGCGAAAGTTTCTAAGTATGGATTTTTTTATAAGTCTTACTCAGTCTATCAAGCGATCAGTCCATACTGATCGCTTGATAGTAAGCGTCACTGCAGCCTATAGACGCTCGTATTGTCACAAGGATCACTAGCGCGTTGCCAACCTTCTGACTTGTGATATTACCCAACAACATACAGCAACATACATTTAGTTCCAAAATATCGAAAATTTCACTTACTCATTCCCTTTCTGTACATTTGAGCTACACTGATTCGAATGGATATACCATCATCTGTCAGTTCTGGTACCTTAGTTGCCTTTTACGTCACCTGGTACAGAGAGAAGAATCAACCAACCCACCCAACAGATCTGTATTGAAGGGATTTAATTGCCCATAATTCAAATGAAACAGTTGTCTGAATTTTTTCCGGCACGCAAGATAAACATACAATTTTATAATAAATAAGCCTTATCGAATATAACGAAATAATCGTACAGTTTATCGTGTTATTGTTGCTGGTTCATGACCTATCAGCTCGACGTATGCGCAACACTCACTCTCAATTGTATAAGGAAAAAATATACCAACATTGGATATATCTTTATATCACAATATAACAGACTATGTAAATGTGTACATTATTTGCTGTAGGAAATTGAATAAATCATTTATTTTTTTTAATTCAGCAATATAACACACGGCTACAGGTCTTCCTATTAAAATTTTATCGTGAAGATTTGTGTGGATCAATGGATGTTAGTCTTTCATACCGTATGGTTGGACAGATCTGAATGAGATATGGCTCAGGGATTAATAATAGTTTAAAATAAAACTTAATTATATTTACAATAACATTATCCTTTTTATTTTTCGTCACGATATTTCGCACAATGTAGCTGCCAGAGACTGTTCTTATGGTTGGGATATAAAGCAAAGAGGTTTTTTAAACGGTCGTGAAAAGTCAGAAATCGTAAATTT
This sequence comes from Heortia vitessoides, assembly GCA_020976665.1. Lineage (NCBI taxonomy): Eukaryota > Metazoa > Arthropoda > Insecta > Lepidoptera > Crambidae > Heortia > Heortia vitessoides. The sequence continues at coordinate 3,284,498 of JACJUM010004390.1, forward strand.
TACTGATTTCTTTGTAGCACATAGCACTTTCAAGTATAAACATGAATTAATATTGTTGTGAATAGTACTAGCATTGATTAGGTTTTTATCTGGTAGACCACTAAGATAGTACGTAATAATAGATCTTGGGTCTGATTACCACTCCTAGGTTATACAATAAGGTATTAATTGTTTTTATGATAGCAGTAAGTTTAAGGTAGGCGTAACAAACTATTGCCATTTCACTTAGGCGCATATTTTGAGAGGGGTGACGTCACTATTCATATCTGGCATCCTTTGATATTTACCATTAACCAGAGAAATCAAGTCAACATAAAGCAGAATATTTCGACAGCCGGGTACCGGCAGGTTAGAATAAGTTCTTCTCACTGTACCAGATGTCGTAGGTATGGTATGGTATATGACGAATCCCACCTAAATGCTGGGTGGTGTTCGTGGGCAGCAATAACCCCCTAGCATAGCTAAGCTCTGCAATTGCCACCCAGCCTGGTTAATATGTGGAAAAACTATTGGGTTTATTTGGGACATCTTTGTCCTGTCCTGCCTGTCCTGCCCCTGATATGATCCAGTTCAGATGACGACGGCTAACAGCGCAGATGGTAATCCTATCTTGTACGCCAAAGTTCGTGTGTTCGATCCCCACCCAGGACATTAAATATATTCTTACTAATATTCTAATGCGGAAGTTTGTGTGTATGGATGTATGTTTGTTGCTCTATCCCGCTGAAAATGCAGAAAAGATCCGAGATGAAATTTCGCACATAGATTATCGATAGTCTGAAGTAACATATAGGCTACTTTTTATCCTGAAAACGTGTTTCCATTTTCAATCTTTTACACAGTTCATCTGTCAGGAAGCGATATAGGCTTCGTCCCGGAATAACTTCCTCAAGGATGAGATTTAAGGTAAAGACTTCGTAGGCGGAAAGCTAGTGATGAATATTTGTATTTGCTTAGTATCTGGGTGTTTAATATGTACTCAAGTACTGTTTATTATCGAAATTCTTCTCGTCTATTAGAATTCAACGTTCAATGTATACTGACGTCACCAAATAATATGTGAGCTGCTCTGATTGCCAGTGATTTTCATATAATCGCTCGCTACAAGGTCCTACTATAAACCTTGTATCCGACACGTGTAAACATCCCCGGGGACTTACTTAGCGAACTTGACCTTTAGCAGAGTTAACTTTTCGTTTGTAGTTACAATTGAGTTAATTTAGAAAAGTAAACGGCAATCATTTTCTTTCAACGGCATCGCACTGTGAGCTCGGAATCGCATAGTGGACCAACCTTTGCGGATATGAAAACTTTTATTTTTTTAACGGGTTTTAAATGTAGCTATTATATTTTTCGTTCGGTTTTTAAATAATTCCTATTAATATTATAAATACGAAAATAACTCTGTTTGTCTGTTTGTTACGCTTTCCCGCTTAAACCTCTCAACCGATTTTAATGAAATTTGGCACAGACAATTTTTAGACTCTGAGAAAGGATATATGTAGATTATTTTTTAATTCGAAATAAGGGTTGAAAGGGGGGATGAAAAGTTGTATGGAAGTATTGCTATTTTTAGAGCTAGAAACTTGAAACTTATTTTTTCAGGCCATTGAGTCAATATAAATAAACATGACATTCAAGGTTTATATAAGTTAAGGTAAAAGAACTAGTTATATATAAGTAATAACAGCTTGTGATATATAAATAATGAACCAAGACAGTGCAATAATACTAAATATTAGTCGCGAAAATAGAATAGCGAAATGTCTCGGGAGGGGATCGACCACAACGATCTTTGGAAATTAACGTTAGAAGATTGTAAGAACACGTCACATCACGCGTCTTAATCGAAAGTTAATTATTAAAACCTATCTCTAGGTCAATAGGTTTTAATTTACAAATCATATTGGTCTAAACATTCAAACACGATATTAGGCACTTTTATGTGATGTCGAAAATGGAAATCCTACCTAAGTGAAAGGTTGCAAGGATGGTGGTGGGTCATAAATTATAAAGTATGTATGACGTAATTTGTAGGCGACTATACTAGGTATACACATGCATTATACGGGCCTGTAAAACCCAGTTTAATCCCTTTTTGAAGAACCTCATAGCTACTCGCTTTCGGTAGCTATCTCTCAGCAAAAAAATATGTAAACAAGATGTCGGTCTCTCCAGTCGAGCGAGAAAAGTCATCACTGTCATCTAGCGTACTTAATTAACAACATTAGATTAACAGTCCAAACGTTGTTTTACTAACTAAGGAGTTGTAACAATTTTTATTTAGATGGACATTTTTGAGTTAATTTCTATGACTATACATTAATATTAAGTAATTCACACAACATCTCATACATTCACTGACTCCGAGCAAGAGAAGTCGCCTAAAACACTTGTGTTACGGACATCAGAAAACAGAATAATCACAAATGTAATGCTTAAATATATATTTAAAATCCAAACACAGTACAGATACAAATATTCATCATATAACTATTTGTCCTAGGTGGATCGAACCCAGGACCCTTGGCATAAAAGGCCTGTCAATCAGATAAAGAGTAAAGAATCAAAATTATGTTGTATATGCTTATTTCTTCATCTTGCTAATCTTGCTATAAATTATCTAATTTTAGTCGAATATATATACTCTACCATTAAAAATGTTTAAATATTTATCTATGACTGCTCTCAAATAATAACGAGTGTAATCGTACGAGCTGAAGGCACTTTTTATAATGTTGCTCCAAGTGTTAGAAATCCCAGTTCATTAATCATTAGCCATACTTAAACACTTGACCTTAAAGTTGCAATTGACCCTAATCGCTAGACAACCCGTATGTTATTATTAGTGTATTTATGTAAAATAATATCAGAGGGGAACGATTTTAATGACCCATCAGCTGCAGTATATCCACAATTGGGAACAACGCCATCTATCGGTTCCGGTACCTTAGTCGCCTCTTACGACATCTGGTACAGGGGGAGGTATTATTCTACTCTGCCGGTACCTCACGGCAACCTGACTGTTTCCTTACTGACTGTTACTTAAGAAAGAATGGATCGCGGGATTATAGTAGTAGTGTTTTGTTTTATAGTCAACTCAATTAATGATTGAATGAATGATTGACCCGAGTGTTGCTGATGCTATTGATGAGGTAGACGTCATACAACTCGCCTGCATTAGTATCTCAGTGCCACTTATTTCTACCGCCAAATAGTGGTTTCTGTATTGCTGTGTTCCGGTTTGAAGGGTGAGAGAGCCAGTGAAATTACTAATGGTTATGTGACATAATATCTTCAAGGCCCAATGTTGGAAACGCGCTAGTGATATCCTTCTGATATTACGAGTGTCTAGTGGCTGCTGTGACGCTTACCATCAAGCAAGTGTATGCGATGAAATAGCCGTAATACACAAGAAAATAGCCGTGTATAGACAAATCACCTAGCACCTTTGGTTGTGTGGAGTCTTATCGTACATTTACTACATAAACTGGAACTAATGCTACATTAATGCGTCACACAATTTAAGCCATTTAATAACTAAATTGTATGAATTATTTATTACTATGTCTGAATCGATTTCTCATTAAATATAGACTATGCAGACACGTTAATCCACTCATAAAGATAAACAATGAGACAAGAGTCACGAATAATAGCACACGTCATATATATATGTGTGTGTGTGTGTGTGTGTGTGTGTAATTTTTATATATTATACTTGTTTCATAGACGCCGCTATAGTCAAAGCCTAATTAATGTCTCAAGTTGTCCAACTCTTTGACGGCGGACTTATCCAGCTGCATATGCAACTGGTACAATACAAACGTTCCAAAATTGAATTCTTATCTTCCTAAGTAGGTGGCGACGCTTCGGTGAAGGTGGAAGTGTGATGAACTAAATTTTGGTTTTAATAGTTTCAGAATGAATTACACTTGTTGACTTGCGTGATTTTGTATTTGAGGGCTGATTTATTATTATATATTACTAGTTTACTATTTATATTACTATAATATATTACTAGCTTGACTGGCGGCGGTATTTTTATAATTATACGTTGATTTATATCCTTCATTTTCCTTGTCTGAATATTTGCATTTGAGGAACAAAACTTTTTAATTTACACACCGCCACTACTGTTTGCATGGTGATCTTCTACAGCCTATAATATTCTTTATTTCCATTCTTCAATAAATGGACGATAGTTAGATATAACACTGAAAGAATAGTTCCGTTCGGACCTTTGGCTTTATAATATCAGCATAGATTGGACGGGCTCGATTACGCAGTCGTCAGTGTCCCTATCTTTTGCACTAAGAGTCGTTCGATCCCCACACTGGCTATTAAATATGTTTTAAAATGTGAAAATGTACATATGGTTAAAAATAACTAAAATACACTATCTAGATACATCTAACTAAAAAGTAAAAAATATTGAAAATAATGATGAACCTAAATTACTAGTAGTATTTCTAAACAAATCGTGGGGTGCGTTGTAACTTATAATTTTATTATAAGTTATTAGTTGAGATTTTCTAAATTCGACACAGAATTATACGGTTTTTGATACGGTACACTATAATAACAATGTCCTTCAGCGTAAAGATAAGCTACTCAACGAATTCATTTTCAAATATTTCCATAACAAAGCTGCGATGGCAGAAGAATAACACATACTAATATTATAAAAGCGGAATTCTCTGTCTGTCTGTGACGCTTTTAAGGATTTATAGTTGAAACGGTTCTGATTAAATTTGGCATATGTTAGGATAAAGGAAGGAGATAGATTGAACTCTGGAAAGAATTATTCTCTTCCCGAAGCCAATATAATACCAATGTAGATTTATGCATTGTTAATTATCTAGTATTAAATTAGTCTATGGCTATTGTAGAAACAGATTAGTGGTTAATTGTTGATATAATTTTATTTGTACTCGGAAAAACGCAGTACAAAGAAAATGTAATTTTCTTGTTAAGCTACTAATAAAACTATCAAAATCTATACCTATCTATAGTATGTACATTCAGCCGTGAGGTACCGGCAGAGTAAAATAGTACCTTTGTATCAGGTGTCGTAAGAGGCGATTAATGTACCGAAACCGACAGACGGCGGTATATCTATCCGGATCAGTCCAGTTAAATGCACAAGGCGGGGATAGGTAGCAGCATTTCCGTCGCGAAAACTGCGCTCTGCGATTGCCAACACGATTGCCCAGCGCAGCAATTATGGGCAAAAACCTCCTTTCTTGGAGAGGCCTATGTCTAGCAGTGGACTTTCAATGGCAGATACGAAGATGATGATCCATTAATTTCACTGCCTCTCTAACCTTTCAAATCGGAACACAGCAATGCGAGTACTGCTTTTAAGCGGCAGGAGGGGGGTGCCAATGCAGACGACCTTTGTATGGTCTACCGAAAGAAAAGGAAGTATAATAAAAAAAATAATGCATGTCATTTGTTTCAGGATGTCTTAGTCCTGCTGGACCTCCTCGGCGCGCCTGACCCAGTATTCTACAGCTACTTCAAAGAGACAGAGAAGTGGTACGTGCGACTCGCCAGCGCCGAGCAGAGACTCGCAGAGCTGTCGCAGCTGCAAGCGTACTCGCAGGGGAAGGCCGAGCAGACCTACTTCCGGCTAAGGAGTTCTGGCGCGTACATCGAGGACGACCATATACCATTCTTGAGGAGAGGTGAGTTCTTTTGGTTTGGCTTTATTAATAATAATAGGTTATTTATTTTAGGCTTTGAATTTTTTTTATTGCAATCATAAGGTTCGCGTGATAGTAAGTATCACCGCAGCATATAGACGCTTGTGTTACCACTAGGATATCACTAGCGCATTCCCAGCCTTGTGACTTGAAAATATTATGTCACATTAATTATGCTGCCCAGCAATTACACTGCCTATCTCACCCTTCAAACCACAACTTTAACACTGCTGTTTGGTAGAAGAAATTGGTGAGAGGTATAACGAATAAATAGGAGAAGGTACCAATGCAGACGACCATTGTATGAGATCTACCTCTAGTTCAAATAGATACCAGACTTTTATAAAGTTCGTTAGAGTGGCTGGTCACTCTTTTTCTACCGCTGGAAAACAGTTGCAGCATTGCTGTTCTGATTTGAGGAGTGGGTAGAGTTACCTGGTAATTAGATATTAAGTCTTCGGATCACAGAGATTTCTCATTGGAGCACAAAGTGCGCAAAGGTATATAAAACCTTAGAAATATTGTTATAGTATAAACCTATATTTAGGGTACTAGAATGTACGGATACCACATCTATAGAATATACACTACATTTCATATATGACCTGACTCTGAGGTAAGTCGCTTTAAACACTTGTATTACGAACATCAAGCAACAAAGGAATCACATTATACTGCTTAAATATTATATAATAGCAAATTATATGTATTTAACACCAAGATACAGGACAAACACAAATATCATCATATAAATACTTGTCCTTCGTAAGGATCTGCGCCATCGGGCCCGTCAATAAATAGGTGCTGTTTTATACGATGCATTAATTTGAGACTAACAAATAGTACTAGCAAAACATTTTGATACACAGCTTGAATTAGATATATTAACATATTGTTCAATACAAAGTTATTATGTTTCATAGCATGTATTTGTTTATGTAAGTAGAAGCTGACGCCAATCACGACGAGTAGCTGTTATCTTTAAAGTGTTGAACTTTAATATATTGTTATTGAAGGGCGACAAGATGCCCATTATATTTTTGAATATGTCATTCTGAAAGTGAGGTTTAAGTTGAGGTTTGGTAGAGGTGGATTGCGAATGTCATACGCTGACCGAGTTAAAGACATTGAAATATAAATCCTTTTTATACGTTCAGCCGTCTATTAGAATGTTGAGGAAACAAGAAATGTATGTCGGCATTCTATGTTTACCACGATGGAAAGTATATGTCCATCCAAAACTGCGCAGTTCAAATACAACAGGGCGGGGATGGGCAGCAGCATCTCCTTTGCAAGGCTACGCTCTGCGATTGCCACCACGCCTGCCCAGCGCTGCGATTATGGGCAAAAATCCTCCTTCCTTGGAAAGGCGTATGTTTAACAGTGGACTTTCTACGGCTAGTGTGATGATGTCAATATATGGTTTTACGTATGTTTGTAAAGCCGTTGTACATGTATGTTTTGGTATTTTCAATGTAAATAAATGTAAGTAAATGAAATTTTCCCTCAATTACATCAAACTCTTTAGCTTAACGTATAAGGAAGTACGATTCATTATATTGAATTGAACAAAGGCTCTGTAATACTAATGACCATGAAAACTAAATTTACCTATACCTAAAGGAAAATATATCGTAACATTCACTACGACTAATGTATTTCGGCGAAACGAATCTTTGAATGAATCATTTTATTTTGTTTTGTTTGGATAAGTTGTTGCCATATTATTCAAGAGCCTTCGCCGCATACATTAAGTGTTATTTAAAATTATGTTTCGCGTGTATACATACAATATGTTTCGATTACGAGGTTTTCGCGAATTAATTACATACACGGTTTCAATCATCGATGCTGAATTTGATTAACGTTTTTTCAATCTCCGCGTGCTTACTTTAGATTTATTCCAAACACAAAATATTCTTTATTCGATTCGTAAAAATAAAACAATTTTATTTTCGAAATATAAAGTATTAAATTCTATTATAATCATAATACTGATGACCCTGATGACCACACGGAATCATAAAAGTCATCTAACATATGTAAATTAGGCCTACCTTAAACTAGTCTGCCGCTAATTAACCTTACAGGTCTTAAAACTAAGTTAAATGTAGGTTCATTACACGAGCCACCAGAAAGGAACCTACCAGCAAAAATAGTGTTCATTGAACCCCAACTGGCGTCGGCGCTCAACCATTGTCTTAAAGCTATGCTAGAGCAATTAAATCCCAGACAGTTTTAACATTAACATAATCTTTACCACTGTATATAAGATTTAGCTTACTATTTACCAAATTTTCCAATCTGTCTTAATTAAGTGACAATCTTAGAGAATAGGATACAAGACACATGCGTCGGGAAATAATTTAACATTTGTATGGGCCAACCTCTATGTAAATGCACCAAAATATTTCTATTGTTATTCTATTGTTAATGAACTCTCCATTGAGTACAAAATTAGATGCAATTTTGATGACCAGAACTCTGAACCACTACTGGAAGGAGCTGTTACATATAAATCACAGCAATATACTCCGAATACACACAGGTTTCGTTCAGTTTTTGTCTACATCAAACATTATTTTCAGTATTTTTTAAATAAAAATTTGCTGTAGCTCCGTCTGGTCCGTCTTGATAGGTATCTTATCCAGGCATGCCTACTTTATCTTACGTAGTTAGGGAAACAAAATCTGCCCCACTCAAATCTGTGAACAATTTGCAACTAATTTTGATGCATTTGCATAGGGCCCGCCTATTAAAAGAATGTTAATTTATTTGCCGGGGTAATTGTCTTGTATCGATACGTAATTGGGGAAGCCTATGTTCAGCAGTGGAGGTCTTATGGCTAATATGATGATGATGATACGTGAATACGTTATTTATGTAATGCTTTTTGATTTCTCAACGTTTTAATATTAAGTAAATATTCTTCATAATTTCTTCTGCCACATCGACATATTTAACTGACTTTTTATGTTTTAAAAAACTAGTTATGGTAGCAGTGGCATTTTCCCAATTTTTAAATGCATGTGCTTACGTTTCAAGGCATGGGAGCGAACCCTGTTCCACTATTGAAGGATGTAACTTTGAGGTACCTGCTGCAGCTATGATTCTAATGTCCACATCTCCCCCCACAGACGTCCACGTGCTGCACGTGATCCCGTCTCCGTTCCCGCGCGTGTGGCACACGTCCGCCGACGACCTCACCGCGCTCGACTTCAACACCATCGAGAACCTCAACAAGATCATGCGGGTGTTCGTGTCCGAGTACCTGCACCTCATCGCCTAGCGCCCGTCTCGGCCGCGCTGGTGGTATGACGTCATTGTCGATTAGACTGCCAGCCTAGGCTCTTGTAACACTCTTGTACCAGTCCTAATATATATCGGCGCGCGGAGTACACTTCGTGGCGCCATCTAGTGGCGTGATGGCATAAATTCTTAAAATGATTGCACTTACAAAAATATAGCCTATATAAACGTATTTTTTTAGAAAACTCTTACTTTTGACTCTTCGATTTCATCACGGTCGTACGTGTGTTCGTCTCCAAATACATCTTATTGCCTCGCGCTTGCCTCTCGGTGGTATGACGTCATTGTCGGTGAAAAAAAAGCCTATAATGATCTACTATTTATATTATCTTATTTCATACTTAAATCGTAAACTACGTACTACGTAAACGAATCTATATGTTACGTAAATTTAACGTTTTTAAATTATGTTTTCGGCCTTATACCATTTAATGACGGATCAATTTAAGAGAGAACTTGCCTTTAGCCAATTAGGCTAAACTAACATGACAATTTGCATACGTTTTATTTATCATATACATACTTTTTATAATGCTTCCCTTTAAAACACGTAACGTAACAGTGCTTACTTTTATCATTATTTCAAATTACCGCATCTATATAAACGTATATTTGATTCTATATGTCGCCTAATATAAGATAATGCTGATTACAGCAGCTTAATAGAGTACTTAAATATCAAATAATGTAAAAACAAGAAATATTTTTGAAAACATATGAACTTGTGTATGTATTAAATGTTATGGGAACTGTTAGATAGGAATTGTTCAAATATTATAATGTAATGTTCAAATACCAGTAGCGTAGTGTTTATGGAAGTAACAGTAGTTAGGTGAATTTAAATAGTACATAAGACGTAATAAGGCTTATTTCGATTCATTTAGATTTGGAAGGAGATTGGTGTAACATAGAATAGAAATTACAATCTGTTACACATGTCCTGACACGAATTTACATCAAACACGTAATAGACCCAAATTTATTTCAAAATGGTTTATGGCGGGCATTTTGCAACTGGTTTAATGCTATTTCAACGGCTCGTTACCCGTTCATAATCAGTGCCAATTGTCGGCCCAAAGTAATGAGTTTCTGGCTGTATATTTGACATTTTGTAGGTAAATTTCGAGATTCATAAACAATGGAATAGATAGATACATAATTTAAGTACATATGCCAATATTTCAGTTGGGTTATGTGACGAATAATAATATTTCAGGAACGTCTGAGTATTCTGAGTATATAGTCTTATTTTTTACATATAAATGATGTTTCCCGACTGTTTATTATTGTTGCATTTAAATGACAATTGAAGTGCGTTGGGTATATACATTTACGAAAATAGGTGTAACAAATGAATGCTAGAACTCATTTTTAAACCGAATTATTGCTATTGTATAAAATAAATCAGCTTTTTTTGTATTTAGTTGAGTTCAGCTGGATTTCTAGTTTCTCTAGCAGAATATTGATACGGACTTAATTAAACTTTTGATCGAATCAAACCAATGAATTATTCAAACATCTTTCAACGCTAAAACCGAAATTTGAGGTGGACTCTACAAAGTAGGGGTAATGCAATATGTAGGGCATATTACTGAGAGATACACTGAAATACTCTATCTTAGGTAGATTGTATAGGCATTAAAACGGCCTCATTTTTAAAAGTATTGGTGCTTTTACTTATAAAAAAATTGAAATTGTTACATATTTATCGTTATTTGTTTTTACATTTGTTTCTCCTGTCGTTACAGGGTGTGATGTGTCGTCGTGAATGATGTGATATTTTTTTTGCATGTGTGAAAATGTACAGCCGATTTTTAGCTCAATAACTTTTACAGACCATAACAAAGACAGACAGGCGCCACAACTATGGCAGTGAAACCAAACAAAACTGACATTAGTATGAAAATTACAATTGATTTATTTTACAAGACTTAATTAACTGATGAACTTTAAAGATTTGTACATTTTTATACATATTCATACTTGATTTGTATACATATCTTACAACTTTACATTCTATGTACTTTATTTATATATATATATACTATTTTGATATGTAACTTGTACGATTGCATTTTAAGCCTATATTAGATCGGCCTAAATGTAACGAATTTAGTGCGTAAGAGAAAATGCTAAATGTTCCATATATTTATTCATAACTATTAAGAAAATATTCGATTAATGTTCCTGTGCGTGGTTGTGTGAAGAAATGAAATGTACTCATTATTTTCAGAGACTTTATTGATATAAACTGTGTATATTCACAGAATTTGAGATACATTTAATCGTATGTTTTACAATAAACATGTACACAAACTATTCTTGTCTCTTTCTATTACGTATAAGTTAGACAAAGACAACAACATATTTGAAGTGTAAGAAATAATGTAGATACACAAATGAAAAAGCCTCCACCATTGTTATGGTTTTGGTAAAATAACACTACTGTAAGAGAGGAAAACTGTTAAAACTAAAACCAATAATATTAACTGTGGTTAGAACAACTTGCCTGTACATTTGTTCATGTTATTTAGTAATACTGCATATTGTAATTTGAAATATTTGCTGCTTTGGATATAAATCGATCTTCAATTTTAATGTTAGATAGATTTATAATTCAGCTTTATTGCTTTCCTGTTTTATTGAGAAGTTCAAATTAATTATGAATAAACTCCCGATAATAAACACATGATTCATGTAATGTACAGAAAATAACAAATTGATACAAACTTATGTAAAATAAATTGTATTGGGTTTAAAAATAGAAACATATTGCTATCACTATACACACAAAAGCATTTATTTACATTCCTGTATACCATTTATGGATTTCTAATTGATTACACCACTCATAATAATAATATGTGAGATGTCAGAAAATTTATATTGGTGAAATAAAAAGAATAAAATAGCAGTCTTGAATTTTATTTCATGCATTTCCACGATAAATTGTAACACCTATATACAATTCGAGATGTCAATACGAGTTGATAACGTTCACAAGTAAATAAGTGTAAAAGTAACGGTGTATAAAATGTTTAAACAAAAAAAAAATTAACGTGTCTTGTACACACACGGTGGTGTTTCACGTGAATGATACTTTGATCCTTTACCTGTTACCTGTTAAAATATTATATTAGGAATTGTTTGATACCACATCAATCAATTCCTAATGTAATATTCACACATTGACCTGACTCTGAGGTAAGTTGCTCATAGCACTTATGTTACGGACATCAGAACAGAGGAATTGCAAATATAAAACACAAATTTCATATAAATATTTAAAAACGCAACCCTTGGCGCATAAGTTAATCTACCATCTGTGCCATCGGGCCGTTTAATGTAGATAGTTAAGTAACTACATCAAACTTTACATCCAGAACTTGGTATTATCCGTTTCATGAATTAACTCTAACCATAGACGTACGCCGATAAAAAAAACAATTTAAACACATTTATGAACATTCGAAGTTATAAACAAATTTAACGTTAAAAATAATCATCTTTATATATTTAATAAATATATATCTCCATAACTATTCATTACACATTTTGTACAAGTGTTAAGTAGTGTAAATTTACAAACAAACAGTTAAATTATAAGCCATTTCCTAGTTACAAACATATGTTAAGAAAACAAGGTATACAATTAATACTGCCTTTTGACCTAAACATACTCTAGGTTATCACTTAGGGACCCACAAAGGGAAATACACTTGTGACTTCATTTCGTGGAAACTCATAAGTAATGATAAATACCATTGTAAATATACATAAAAGTATAGTTAAACTTTGCAAAATACATGAGGTAGACCTCATACAAAAGGTCGTCTGCATTGGTACCTCACTCTCACCTATTTCTACCGCCAAATGGCCTTGTACGCATTGCCGTGTCCTGGTCTGAAGGGTGAGAGAGGCAGTGAATTTACTGGGTAATTTGCCATAATATCCCTAAGTCACATAGTTGGCAACATGTTAGTGATATCCTTGTGATAATACGACCGCATATAGACTGCTATGACGTTTACTATCACGCGGACTATATTGCTTGTTTGTCGACCTGATCTAGTAAAAAAGAAAATTATATATCCTGATTTTTATGTGAAAAAGTGTGGACACCCCTCAAATTAAAACTTATTATGTATGCAGTATGATTTGCGGCCGTTTCGGTACTGATTTGAGGTACCGGAACCGACAGATTGTGGTATATCCTACTGGCTGATATGATGGGAAGATTTTCGGAACAAGTATTGCTATTTTATTTAAAAAATACATAATTTTTACGAATTAACATGGTTGGATATCGTTACCTAACTTGCAAACCATTGGCGCAGCCGGCACACCAATAAGCTAGCTTATGGAAATAATACACCAAAATATAAATACATCACAATCTTCATTGGCAATAGAAATAGCATAAAAGATGTAAAAAGAAACTAAGCGATCCCATCAGCTGCATTTTCCTTGCCTAAAAACACTCAGACTTTCTAAACATATTACATTTATCATTTGTTAAAAAAATTGAAAACATTGCCTGAGTTATAGACCTTCAAGGTTAATATTTTTTTATGTTTTGAACATAAACATATTTAAAACGTAATAACTATCGTTTATATGGGTACCATTTCCCATTGCCCCATATGATTGTAACTCTAGATAGGCATCTAGAGTTAATTTCCATGGGGACCCGGCCATCTGATATGCCATGGCCGAAGCGACGACGCCCTCACTCACGCAGTCGACACTAAATGTACAACTTTTTGAAACGGTAGCTCAACATCCTGGGATGGGCTCTAGACCATATCTATATACGCCTATGTCATTTCTCAATGCTGGATGTTTCAAAGCACACTCAATGACTATTCCGGTTTGAACTCATTTGTTTTCCTGTTAAAATATTTCATGCTATATATATAGTTGAATCACACACAGGAATTTTTTGGACAAGCTCCTTTTTACTAAATAATTTTTTTTTGCCTAGCCGTGTGGTACCGGCAGTCTAGAATAGAATCTCCCCTGTACCCGATGTCGTAAGAGGCGATTGAGGTACCGCAACCGACAGATGGCGGTATATCCACTCGAAGTAGTGAAACTCGAATGCAACACGGTCGAATGCAAGTTACGCTCTGCGATTGACACCACGCTTGTCCAGCGCGGCAATTGTGGGCACATTCCCTCTTTCTTGGGGAGGCCTGTCTAGCAATGGAGGTTCGGCGGCTGCAATGCTGATGTTTATATTGAAATGTTTAATTTTACATTACACAAGGTACTTAGGTAATGTCATACATCTTTATTTACAAGAAATATATGCAACTAACACTAGCCTCTGTCTATGTATTTTGAAATCCATTATGTAAAAAATCTATTTGTATATTATCTAAATGATATACTACAAATATAATCCGCGTCGGATTCTTTCCATAGGTCCCTTCCACTATAAAACATACATTACGTAGCGTTTAAAATATGCTATCTAATAACGAACCTTTAAATTTCTTTGTAGCTCGATCCATATGTTCTGTTATTTTCGAATCTAAATCGTTCTTTATTTTTTTATTTACTCTTGTAGTTTCTTTATTCGTATCACGTGTGTCTAGTGTTTTACCATCACATTTCTCTGTATCTAAAAACTCATCATTTATTTCATGCCTATCAAGTCCATTTTTTTCATATTCTTTGTCTATACATTGATTTATTTTTGTTATTGTTTCACATTTTATTTTTATTTGATCACACTCTTTTCTATAATTCTTGCTTTCAGTCATTACTTTATCATGATCATCAATATATTTAATTTCATTATCAAACTTGATGTCTTGATTTATTTGTGTTTCAGCTTCGTATATACTGTCATCACTCTCTTGTGACCTTATGTAATCACATTTATCCTGCTTAATATTACAATCCGAATTTGTATCACTGTTAATGCAATAATTCTCTGGATCATCCATTATATTTCCGGTACCAAAGTGCACTCTGATATTGTCGTCCATGTTTGAATCCGACTCGTAATCCATAAACTCGGGTCTATCTTGACTGTTATTAGAAATGTTGTCAAATTCCTGAATGTAATCTTTATAAGCGTCAAACCTGAGGGGTTCTTTGTTTCTTATAAAACTTTCGATATCATCGTTTCTATCATCTATGTCATCATCGGATTCAACTTTATTATATCTAATATCACTTGAGTTAAAACTGCTAGGGTCATTTACAGCCTCTTCATTATTTCTAGGTTTCACAACTGCACTCGCTCCTGCCTCAGAATCTCCACTTTGATTTAAATTGTTTGTGTTATTTGACTCATCCAATGATCTTTTGGAGCGCTTAATTTTGGTCCCTGTAATATCTTTATTTTTTCTTGATACTTTGTGGGGTGTTTCAGTTGATTTCCTATAGGGATTCTGGAAATAAAGAGTATAAGTTTTAAACAAATTGATTTCATAAAATGTTGAGTTATTGATTATAGGAAAATATTGTTACCTCAAATGGTGTGAGAAGTGTGGTTCTGAAGACTATATCTTGTAGAAAATAATCTAATTCAATTGTTTTTGTTAAAGAAAGCACACTGCCTTTGGGCTTGAAATCATTTATGTCTATTTTTTCTTTTGGACATAGCCATTGGTAAATCATGGAAAGAGTGTCTAGATTTTCCTGAAATAAAATAACAAAAAATAAATATGTATTTTAATCCATAAGGCCTTGTGCTTAGTTAGATATTTAAACAATTCGATATGTTTTATATGAACAAACAATTTTTATTTAAAAAATTTCGACGGTACCTCACGATATAAAGAAATTATGTTTTTCATGTATTAAAACACTTGTGATTCAGTTGACAGATGTATTACAAACTCAAATGTGTATAAATAACACCCAGACACAAAACAATCATAAAGGTTTGTCCTGGGCGGGAATAGAACCCACTTTTGGCGCATAACATAGGATCAACATCTGCGCTATCCTGAACATCAAAATCATATATGACTAATTCTATTTTTGTTTTTATTATGTTTACATATTGAACAGACAAATTTATAATATACAAAATATAAATTCCTATTACTAAGCACAGAGGTCATAGAGATCTTGAGAGTGCTATTATATAGAAAAATGTCACAACATTAATATAGATTTACTACAACAAAAAAAAGATTTCAGCACCTTCATATCCACAGGTGTGATCCAAATCTTGTAATCAGCCTCAAACTTGTTTTGGAGTTTTTTCTCATTGATAAAAATATCATTGTCAATAACCATCACACTCCATGGCCGCCTGCTGAAGGCATCAAGCTGTTCCATTGTATTTATGAAGATCGATTTGGACATGAATGGGTTATCTGCTGCAACCGCTACTGCTGGGACAAACCAATTATTTATTTATATAGACATGCTGTCTTACAGTTCCAAATAAGTCATAATGCTAAAATATAAAAATGAAATTGTAAATTTTGTAAATGAATTTGTAAATTTATTTATTATATGAACAACAACAGAATTTGAAGTTAAAACATTATAATGTCAATAAAAGTTCATCATCGTCATCAAACGTTTACATGTATATAGTCGCAAAGTTGTCAGCAACCTTATTATAAGAAATATCCCTAGTTGCAACATATTTACTTCATAGAAAGTTTAAGCGTATGTTTTGAAATATATTGTAATACAAAATTATAATTTGCTTAAGAGTAGACCATAATAAGTGAGTGTGCCAATGAATCATTGTAAAACATGGTGCTTGTGTAGGACTGAGATTGTAACAATTTACTGGTAGAGGACATTATAGTTTTAAATAATGTAATGTCATAAACATGAAATTTTACAAATAATATTTCTGTATCTTTAATAAATGTGATAGCTTCCAAAAAAAAGAAAATCAGCTATGTTAGTAAATATTTAACATAGTTATTCCCAAATTATTGTCAACCCAATTTCCCAGCTTTATATTTATCATATAATTTCTGTGGTATTCAGAATTTACATTACAGTCTTCAAACATTGCATAAACCTTTAATGATGTCTTTAAATTTAAATATATGTGTACCATGTAAATGCACCAAAATTATGATGAAGTTTAGCTCACAGAGGGAGATTAAATAGACTACAATATTTTTTTACAAATAGGTGGTCACTCTCAGTCATAAAAAGTTTAAACAATTGTATAGGAATTTATACAGACCACTGTAGGTTTGTGTCCTTTTTTGAAAGTGTTCCAACCAATTCAACTCTTTACTCTGTTCACACAAGATGAGAATGGGCTTCTCAAGCAAATGTTGTATGGCTCCCAGGAACAAGGCCACTTGCAATGAGTTCCCATAGCCAAGTGGATTATTAATGATCACACCTGTTTGTTGCTAAAATCCCAAAATATTTTTTATTTTAGATTGGATAGAGTTTATAGAGGAATTCTAAATAATTACTTAACACTTCTCTCTTAAATAAAACTTGATTGAGTTGATTGCCCCAAAGTTGATATTCAACATAAATCATTAAAAAAATTAAAAATAATTGCCTTTAAAATGTTTTATAGCATGTAAAATCAAACATACTACATAAGAGTTACATCATAAACTTTAGCAGTAAAAAATAACATGAAAATTGTTTTCTTAGGTCTACCTTTTTGAACTGTTTGTACAGAAATCTTATTCCATCTATGTGGTGCTGATGCAGTATGGAATCCACAAAAATCTCATCTTTTTCATCTTTGTCAAGTATCAGCCTTTCCGCTATAGGTTTCAGTTTGCCATTCATCTTTGTGTATTACTTTAGCCCTGTAAGAGTATTTTTTTATTTTTACTTAGAGGTGTCAGATATTAAAACTAAATTGATAAAAAAAATTGATATTTCATTTGCAATAAGTACAGTACAAGTGCTATAACAATTTTATGAGGGTGAAAAAAAGTTAGAAGCATCTTGAACAGTGAGATTATATTAAAGCATATTCAAAAAGTAAAAATAACTTTACCTTATTTTTTTTAAAGAAAATAAGTAAGAGAATAGTAAATAAATCATTATTTTCATTAGTAAAATTTTAATAACTATTTGTAAATACATATTTTATCAGCAAGTGAACATCATATTTAAAGTAAATGCAATATATATTTAATTCTTAAACTTGTTCTATAATAATATTAAATATATTACATACCTAAATATATAATTATATTAGAGATTTTTATGAAGGCAAGTTCTGGTTCAGCCTGTTGAGTATTGACAGTGTCATGATCAAGATGTACAGCATTTCCAAGTAAAACAGCGCTACGAACACAGATACACTAGTTTTATGCACTTCTATGTCCTCAAACTCTTGCATGATGTGTCTGTTCCGGTAAACATGATCCCAAAACATGGAAGCAGTTTTTACACTTATTTCACACAATACACGAACTTTGTCCCTTTTAAGTTGAAGAGGAGTTACACGATTATTTGAGCTTACTTTGCATTATGCGAATTTACCTACCAATGTTCTATTTATGCTAATTAATCAATTATGTTAAAGAAATATTTTCGGGATTTTTTTCGAATAACAATAACACAGACAACTTGAATACACAATTACATTTCGTATTGGCGCTAGTGTATAGCACAAAATATTTGAATTACCTAAATGATTCAAAGTAATCCAATAAACATAGAAGTTTTTATTTTAGTAGGATTGTATCATGTCAGTTGTCCAAAATCTATTAATGACCATACCATTCATTTTTGACATACAGCACTGTGTTTCTATATGAAATAAATAATGTTACTTTTGAAAACATTTCTACAACAATCTTCTTAGAGCTTATTGGAAAATAGGTTTACTTCTATTTCCATTATAAACAAAATAAGTTCGATTTAGGGCTATGTTAAATTAAAATTTGTATTTGGCTGGTAAATTATGATGGATATGTTTACCTGTTTATGTCGCACCCGCGAACCTCGATCATCGACCAAATGTAACAATTACAATAATGATATTCACACATCTCATATATTGGCCTGACACCGTTAGTTGTCTAAAGCACTAGTGTTACGACATCAAACAACTAAGGAGTCATAAATGTAGTACTTACTTAAATACATACTTTTAACACAACTCCGACAACTTACCCAGACAAACACAAACATAAATATTTGTGCTAGGTGGTGATCAAACCCATGACCCTTAGCAAAGAAAATAGTGATTCTGGCTATCATCTATGCCATCGGTGCCGACCTCTTTATAATATTAACTTAGGTAGTAGTATTTAAATTATACATTTTATGTTCGATTTACATGATATTCAATCGATATTGGTATCCTGGCTAATTTTGTATAAGTTTTTAATTTTAAACGTTCGCGTTCCTAACTCCGCTCGGACGGTCTTGTAATTCAGCAGTCTTATGATGTTCACCTGGCTTCTTAATTAAACCTATAACGGGAATGCAGGTAGACAGTATTTACAACCGGCTCACTATTGATCATATCATGAAGAGCAATACATAATCTCATTGGCCACCAGGTAAATAATAACGACAACATGACATTATAAAGATAAATGTTTAATATTCAACATGTATAGATAACAATAAAAAAGTGGAATAAATGGATTGCACTTTTCCTTAATTCTACATGTATACAATAACAACCACTCGAAGATTCAATGCATTTATTCATTCTTGAAGTTAGGCGGTCTCTTGTCGATGAAAGCAGTCATACCCTCTTTACGATCCTCCTGAAAATAGAAGGTATTATTGTAAGTTGTTAACTAGATATACATTTTTTGATTACTGCATCATATCGTTCAACCATAATTTTAGTAAAGAAGTAATAGAAGTCAGAGTAGCTGGATGAGATGCAATTCAATCTATCATCAGTAGTACAATTCACGACGGTAAAGTTCTAGTTTCTATTGTAAGAGAAATCCTCGGTATTTTATTAAATATTATATGGTTAAAGTGGTCGCCTATAGGGGTACCTAATTCACACAAATTTCTGTCGCCAAACAGTTCACATGGCTATATCCCTGTTTGTACGGCGAGTGGTAGTGAAATGACTGAATAATGACGCCCTGGTGGTATTTTTGTGATTACACGAACGTATATAGGAAGAACGTATATATCTCCAATGACGCTTACCATCACGAGGCACATACATTAGTTTAATAACATAAAAGAGCCATTTTAACCACGTACCGTGGCAAAAGTGCCGTAGAATAGGGATTTCTCGAACTGCAGCCCGGACCTAAGCGTGGTCTCGTAGGCCTGGTTGACGGCTTGCTTGGCCATCTTCACAATGAGTGGTGAGTGAGCGCCGATCCTCTCAGCGAGCTTGATAGTCTCTTCTAGAAGCTTGTCGACGGGGAAAACGCGGCTGACTAGGCCTAGAAAGGAAATAATAGCATGAGATATTTTTACTGACATTCATTCATTATGTAAAACTATTTAGGGACCTTTTATTAATTTCAAGATATATATTATAAGTCCTGACTCTGGGTATAGATAGAGTAGAATAGTACTTCCCTCAGCACCAGCTGTAAAAGACTACTGAGACACTGAATCCAACAGATGGCAGTATATCGATCCGAAACAGTACAGCTCAAATACATCAGAGTGATGGATGATGGGATTTTTTGCTAAGTATTTATGTTTTTTATACAGCATGGTGTTTTCAGCATTTAGCCTATCATAACGGCTGAGTAATTAACAAAAGCTCAATCTTTTGTTTTAGGTAATCTGGGCGAATTTATAATAAAATAGCAATATTTTCTCCATCCATTTTTCCAACCTATTACGACTCCCCCACTCAAGTACTCGAAAGAGCTTCTTATAACTCACCCATCTTTTCAGCTTCCTGGGCGTCAATGAAGTTGCCGGTGAGAACGATCTCCATGGCCTTAGATTTGCCGACGTACCGCGGCAGGCGCTGGGTGCCACCGGCGCCGGGGATAGTGCCGATGTTGATCTCCGGTTGTCCAAACTTGGCTTTCTCACCCGCGTAGATGATATCGCACAGCATAGCCAGCTCGCAACCTCCGCCCAGCTGTTGACAATTATTGAGTTTTTTATTTCTTTCAGCACTGGGCCGCCAGTGCATTAGGCGAATGTATATTATCGTTCATCGACAAATGTACACTTCAT
>JACJUM010004390.1:3305716-3350298 GCA_020976665.1 Heortia vitessoides
CAACTTAACAGGTGACCTTGGTCGATTATTTAAACTAAATATAAAGATGAAAATTAAGCAAAACAAATATCTCTAATCTTGTCCTACGCTGATGGGTTTTACATATTGCAACCTAATATTGACAAACTATTTGGACGTCATATCACTGGTACTCTGGTATAGGCTTAATTAAAAACTTTTAGTGAATTGAGGTCGAATTGAGATTACTTTGGATTCTGAATCTTAGAGGGAAGGTACACCTTGTAGTCTAGCCTTAATTTTTTTAATAAACCTAATACTGAAACGTCATATCCAGCGCCACCGGTGTAGCCGAAGTTGTATTTCATTGAGCGACCTGAACTCGTTCTGGTCGCTCTCCGGTCCGTCGGCGATCACACAAGCACTTTAGGCGTGACTGTCCATTGTTTAAAATAAAATCTTATTTTACATATACATCATCACACAAATGCATAACGAACTCTTAATTTACGTAAGGTCACCATTTTATGCACATGCATAATCTGTGAGCCAATTTAATACAAATTATAATTACTATATCACTAATAATATAATATATAAACTAATATTATAAATAAATAAATAAACTCCAACAACACCTCATACATTGACCTGTTTCCGTGATAGCTTGCTTAAAGTACTAGTGATTCACAAATATACTAGCTTGAGATCACGACCGTCTCGCAGATGCGCCTTTGGGCTCGTAGAATATGAATGAAGAAGGAATTGATTGTCTCTTTGTTTGTAATGGATAAACTTAAATAACACTAAAACTAATTTGATTTTTTCCTCTAGAAAAATATAGTTTTATTAGTAACTAGTGTAGTGTATATATTATTATTAATTATATAATATTTATATTTCTTATAATTGCATTAAATACGCTGTCTTGGATGATTGTACGGCCATCTAAAGATACCGATCCCTCAGTCGCCTCTTACGACACCTGGTGCAGGGGAAGGTACTAATATGCCGGTACCCCACGGGTGTCTGTTTATTTGTGATTTGACGGCTAAACTAGATCTATGATTGTGGAAACCTCAAAGTGCATTATGCACCTAATCAAAGAAGGTAGTAACTTCAATTTTAAGGGTTGGTAACTCTATCGATAACTAATAGGGTCACCTTATTTTTAACATTTATATAAAATTGTATCTACCTGATTGTTACCTTTTTACGACTTAACTTAGCTGAGAGAATATTAATGAAAGAGGGCAAGTGAATACTTTGAACCC
Source organism: Heortia vitessoides (assembly GCA_020976665.1). Taxonomy (NCBI): domain Eukaryota; kingdom Metazoa; phylum Arthropoda; class Insecta; order Lepidoptera; family Crambidae; genus Heortia; species Heortia vitessoides. Next base: position 3,306,949 of record JACJUM010004390.1, read on the forward strand.
TATGAAAGGACATAGGCTACTATCGATTCCGGAGAGTTCACGAAAACTGTGAAATGTGCAAAGTCTTCTATTATAGCTCCAGGTATACTGACAGCGAATCCGTTGACGGCGGCAATGATCGGTTTCCCGCAGTTGCTGATGTCTTCCCATTCCTGGAGGAAGCCTTGTTTCTGGTTGCTGCTGAAGGTGTTGTTCTGCATCTCTTTAATGTCGGCGCCGGCTGCGAATGCTTTCTCGTTTCCTATATAAAATAATAAGAATAATAATAAAACAGTATAAGAAATTCTTGAATAATGAAGGGCCTAATGGCGTATTCGGTAGTGCCTAAATCTTGTGGACGTCATTTTGTTCCCCACTCGTGACGTGTGTGTGATGTGATGAATATTGTTTTTGTTCTGCCATCAGCACCATAGCCTAGGATATTAAAGCTTTTGAGAAATACTTGTGTCAATCGTTACACATTGTGCAACCAATACCACTAGTGTTTCTGCAACTCATTAATTAAACTATGTACTACAAACATCTATTTTTCTCTTAAATTTATGTAAACTAAGCCTAAGGAAAACAAAACTCCTTATTTTTAAAGAGTCTTGTTTTACTTAAGGACTACTTCTAATGTTAACTAATCAGTAACACAAGACTCCTTTCCTAAACTAATTATTCTCTATGCCAAATTTAGAGGGTGGTAGCTTATTACGTTAGGTAAACCTCATACAAAATTACCAATTTCCACAGCCATATAGCGGTGTTTGCATTGCTGTGTTCCGGTTTGAAGGGTGAGAGAGGCAGTAAAATTATTGGGTAATGTGACATAATATCTTCAAGTCACAAGGTTGGCAATACCCTAGTATTATTATAATAACAAAATAAAAGCTGTTAAATTTATAATATTAGAAGACATACCAGTGATGATTATAGCCGAGATACTGTTGTCTTGATCAAAGTTCTTGACAGCAATACCTAACTCTTCGAAGAGAGGTTTGCAGAGTGCGTTTAAGGCCTTAGGCCTATGCAACTGGATAAGTCCTACATTTTTCTTGGTACCAACCACATCTATCTTGATGTTTTCATATGTAGGAGCTGAAAATACATTTGTTTGATGATAAAATTTAGACCTTTCTAAGGCAAAAATCTGGTTTTTACAGCATCAGGTTGTTTCAGGCTGATTTATAATTAAGTAGTTATTGTTTTGTACTTTTATGCTCATGATGGAAATAAATAAATATTCTATTTTAAAGATAGAGTAGTGTTATATCTAACACAATCATATAAACTTCTAAACTGTAATTATAAAGAGGGAAGAATATTATGTTTGTAATAGATAGACTTACATACATTATCAACAATTAACATAGACTGCTATTAAGTAAAACCTTGAAAGTGTGTCAGTCTGCTGTTTGGTAAACATTTAACAAAAAATGTTTTATGGAGATTCATTTTATACATAAATAGCTTGAAACTTGGAGAAAGCTAAAAACTACTTTTTACCTCAGGAGAGTTCCTGACATTTTATAAAATAAAATTTCTATATCTGTAAAACATATTAGCTACTCATAAAGAACAATTTGATAGATATTGTTTGAAAATGTGTATCAAATCTTAATACCTATTTTTTTTTTAATAAAGATAATTTTTGAATCTGTACTTAATTAAAAAATTATTCACTTTACAAATACATGCTTGTGGTCAAGAAAAATCTAAATTTATATATTATTTAAACAGTAAAATAAATCAAAGGGCTGGCCCTTCGGTACAAATAAATCATCAAAAAAAAGTAACTGCAATGCCTATACTATGAGTGAAAGCCATTTCACAAATAAGATGAATGAAAATGATGGTCATATATCTCATATTCAGGCTGGTGTTAAGCAAAATATTGTATTTGTACAACATTTTAACAATTATTATTAAATTATTAATAAAAATATTTTATGAAGATAGATATTTTCATGCATATACCCTCAGGCTGGACAGACCATCTGACTAGAACAGCATGATTAGTCATGAACACAGGCTTCTTACATTCCTGTCCTATTGTAAATCACTTAGGGGAAGCTTGTGTCTCATGGCTGATAAAATGGTGATCAGATATTGCTTTAAAACGTTTACACTAACTGATATCTTATTAGTAAAAATGAGTATCATCATTATTATAAATGATAAACACTAAAAAACTCTCCTACTATCTATATTATAAATTGAGAATACATTTAGGGTAAAGAATGTCATAACACTAAATAAATAGATGAATTCATTGAAAAACTGTGATAAAATTCTACTTGTAAAATAATCAGCCATAGTTCAAGTTTACAAATAATGATATAAAAACACATGGATTATGAGTTGTTATCATACATTACAGCGGGGCAAATAGTACTGTGATAAGATAATTTGTGATGTGAACTGCCAAATGTTATTTACACAAGGTTAAAGATATTCATGCAACTGACATGGTAACACGAATATTTATCAGGCCTGACTCAAAAATAAGTGAACACTTTTTTAATGACTGTCATTATAAATAGAGAGACTATTAGAGACAGACTAATATAGCCGTACAATAAAATAGTACAGGTGCTAGATGTACATGTATTAGATGTAACATAGTTTTACATCTAATAATAATTTTAATAGTCCATTAGTATTATCTCTTAACACACTGCGAATAGATTTATCTTGTATAATTAAGTAAATTACGAAACTACAGAGCGAGTAGTTCAAATAACAATTTTTAGTTAAATCCAAATTTGAGTAACACAATAATATGTTAAAAGTTACTTTGAAACTTACCAGTACTGTAGAACTTAACGAAACCGGTATTAGTAAGGGTCGCAATTCGGCCGTTGTTTATTACATTCTTTCCCAACAAAACGCGAGTTACGGCACCGACAGAAGCCATTTTAGAATCTATTAATGTGGGAGTTGCTTCCAGCGAAAACAACTTGGGCCTAATGAAGTGATAAAGTATAAAATGTGAACTTTGAGATTGAGACGTGTTTATGATAACGATAAGAACAAAAACCGGTACTAGTGAGAGGCCACAAATTGTCATAATATACCGACTATCAAAATATATATCGCTAAACTTATGTTCGTAACTATAAAAATCTGATTAATTTAGTTAGAATAAAAATATAAATAATATATTATTACAAAAAACCATAGCTATATCGACCGAGACCGACCATTAAAATTTCGAAAACTGTAGAACTCAATTATTTCTGTCAAAGTCAAACCATACGTAATAGTACGTAAACAAAGACTTCATTTGCATTTGTTTTGAAAAATACTTTGCGATGTTTTCAGACTAATATTTCTGACCATACAATGATAAATATTAAGATGAATAAAGTTACAAATTAAACTATCAATATGGCAAATACAAAGTTTTTCATTCTTACTGGCGATCCTGGTTAGCTATTATTGTTTGCCTATATTTGGTTCACCTTTATTACATCGACCTTAAGTTTTACATTAATACTTTTTTCCCAGGTGTTGGGAAGACTACATTGACTAAAAAATTGACGTCTATCTTGACTGATAAAGGTTTAAAACTTAGTGGTTTTTATACAGAGGAAGTGAGGCAGAACAGAGTTAGAGAGGGTTTCGATATAGTAACATTGCAGGGCCAAAGAGGCCGATTAGCACGCGATGCCGCACTGCTTAATGGCCCTGTAAAGTTTAAGGTTGGGAAATATGGAGTTTTAGTGGAAGAATTTGAAAAAGTTGGATTACCTTGTTTGAGTGAGGTAATATTAAATATAATATAATTTATTATCTCATGTTTTACTTCTACATTTGTATATAATAAAATAAAAAAATATGAATTTGCTAATGCAACTACTTATTTTTAGTAAGTAGGTAACTAATAAATTCTATGTTATGTATTATTTTATATTTTCAGATAGAAATTGCAAATGGACATTTTCTAGTTGTAGACGAAATAGGGAAGATGGAGTTCTTTAGCAATTCTTTCAAGTCCAGGATTAAAGACATTTTTAGCCCAACTTCGAAGTGTTATGTGTTAGCCACAATTCCAATAAGAAAAGGTGATGGTCTCATAGAATCAATAAGGAATAATGCCAGTGCCAAAGTGTGGATTGTAAGTATTTACTGTTCTTATAGTATAAAGAAATACTTTTTGATATTAAAGAGATTTATTTACTTTTGTCTAAAGTTAATATTGGGAGATTCAGCTAGTAAAGGAATGTATGTAATAACTATTAGTATATAATAGACTAGTAGATAATAACCAAAGCAGTCTACATAAGTACTAATAATTTGATTTTATACAGGTAAATTACAATATGCATAAGTATTTTAATAACATTTGGAGGCAGATACAGACAAAGGAAATTGATGTTGATATTTATTTAAATACTTAGTCATTTTATACCTATGGCTAAATATAAGCCTCCTTCAGACTATGTTGCTTCCCAGCAAGAAAAGTGTCACAACACATGTTATGTATGAAATTTGTTATTAAATTTTATGCTCATTTATTACCAAATGAAAAAGCTATTTACAAATGACATTTCAGCAATCAGACTATTATAGTTTTTAAATTATTGATGAATCAATGAAAAAAAAGTCCTTTAATGACCTTTTTTTACATTTCCTCATAACATATTTTCCATTATGACACTTTTCTTGCCAGGAGGTGATGTGATAATTTTAAATGAATATTATTTATCAAATAGGTTGTTGGAAATAAAAATGCATCATAATAGTTATCTGCCATTTTTTATTTCAGGTAACACCACAAAATAGAAATACTATTCATGAAGATATATTAAAAGAAATGAAAATTTCTCTGAACTTTGCCTGAATTGTACTTTTTCGCCGAAACATGTAATTTTTTTTAATTTAATTTATGAATAACACAATGAGACGCCAACAATGTTAACTAGCAAATAAATGGTATTAATAAAGTGTTTAGAAAATAACACCATATTACTAAGAAGTCATGTTGTAATAATTGTACACACAGTTACAGAGCTAACTATACAGCATTGTAAAGATTTGATAGATTTTCATGAACTGTAGCAGAGTGTAGTTTATATAGAAAATAAAAAAATATAGAAATTAGCATATATCTTTCGCAAAGTCCAGTCTAGAATTTACATAAAAAAATACAAATAGAAGTGAATGTCAGTAAACAATTTTAATGAACACATGAGCACCAGTCTCCCTTGAGCAGATTGCTTTCTAACCTAATTACTACAGTAATAGTTATTATGTTTTACTTACTTTTATAAGAGCTTCTCAGTTTTACATAAATCATGATTGTAATATTGTATCGTCAAACATTGCCTCCACTAAAGGCGATGATCTAAATGATCTGCACTCGGCTTCTATGGATACATTCAAAATTTTACAATAAATTTTGGACTTTGGGTTCACTTTTACAGTTCAGTATAGATTGTAATTGTGATAGTGCACATGTACTATTGAGTAGTAAAACGTATATGTAGTTTAATTTGCCCTCTTGTGTAGGTACGCTACGTCACGTAACAAGTTCGTTGACTTCAGCCTCGACGATACTTATTTTTCAGAAGTTGTAAGAGATGGGGGGGAGGGGGAGAGGTGCGATATGTAGAAATCGATTTCTACATGTCGCACCCCTAGATGAAGACACCAACTATAACTCAAAACTGTAATTTTATGTAGACCTTTCGTAATTAAACAAGAAAATAAACTTAAATACCCAACCCAATCCCAAGATTACAATTACCCAAAGAGAAAATTTGTAGAACTACACTGTTCCCAGCTAAGCATTCATTTATACTTAACTGCCCCGGCTTCGTACGGGAGCAACGAGGATAAAAAATGGTTATTGTGGGTTATCTATGAGATGGACCATCGCGGACATTTTTGTACTTTTTTAAGGTGTAGGTACAATACTGTGGTTATATCATTTTGATCTATCTCGTCGGGTTCAGCCAGAGTTTGTGTTTATTTACTACATCACATCATTATATTATGCGTGTATTTTGTATATAAACATTCCTCTCGAATTACTCTATCTATTAAAAAAAAACCCGCATCAATATCCGTTCCGTAGTTTCAAAATGACATGATGACATGAATGATGAGACAAACAGCGAAAAGCGACTGTTTTATACAAAGTTTAGTGATTCATAATTTCTCCTCTGATGAAGGTGGAATTATCTACAGAGTAATTCAGCATTAGGTACGAAAAAAAAAATTTTAATCCATATCCTTAATTAAATTTATCAACTATTCCAATTGTTTGTGGTGGCCAGGCTTTAAATTAGGCATCACTATGAAGTGTACTATTCTTTATCACGTTGGTTATTTCAAAATAATAATTATCATTGTTTTTTCTCGATTTGTCAAAAATACCCGCAAGGAGACTTAATGTTTATTGTTAGGATATTGTCATGATATAAAGAAAAGTTACAGTATTGCTGCTTTCTAGCTACAGGTACATGAATAAGGTAATCAACCTAATGTAGGTTACATCCATAAGTGTATATAACAAAACATGCCTTAATGTATAATATATCCTATTTGTATTACTCAAAAAAGTATTACAGTTGCTAATTGTAGGTATATGATATTGAACAGTAACAATAAAGATGAAACAAACAAAGATTTAAATTAATAAGATATAAAAGAATGTTAGCATATTACTCGCACAATAAAATACACAGCACATATTTCAATTGAAGTATGAACTGTCTTATCTATATTATTTATTATCAGCTATTGTCATCAGAATAATCATCAAACTGTCCTTCTGATTCATACACCACTTTTGGATTGCAAAGTTTTTCATACTTTACTTTCTCAGCAATTGAGACTGGGTGAACATCCATGGGGCAGAAACTGCCTTCTTCCATCTTCTTCTTGACAAAGAAAAGCCACTTGGAACCACACGGCGTGGAGCGACCATAGTATTGTGGCACCCAGTATTCATCGGAGTCCCAATCCTCTTCTGAACTTGGTGGGTCAATGTTATGTTCTGGAAACGGAAATAGCTTGTTTTAATTGGTCTAATATATCCGGGCGATCTGAATCGAGCACAGCGAGTACGAGTCTAGTAATACCGATGGGCGAATGCGAACGATGAGCACGAGGCTAAGGAGTCTTTAGCGGATTGGTGGGATTTGTTTACCCTGCCATTAAGCACCTCCGGTGCCAGCACCGATAGCTGGAGGAGCCATGACTCGCTAACATGAGTGCCTGTTGACTTTAGGAGAACAGCAGCAGCTGTAGAACTTGGAGAAATGTATGCATATACATCGGGATGTGAGAGCGCCTTACAGCTCCGGAACCTGCTCGGAAAGAAAGGGAATCGGCTTATCCGATGTCTTGAATGAAGATCAATTCGTGAGTAGTCCATTTCGACTACGGGTGGTGAGCGACTTTGCAGCTTCGGTACCTTTCTGGACAAGAGGGTGTAGACTTCGGTCCAAGCGGTACTAGTCGTTAATAGTAATGGGCCCTGGTCCATCGTAGGATCTGCCGTATCTGTCTCTTGCACTGGTATTGTTCCCGAAAGCGCCGTAGGAACGGAATCTCCTTCATATATAACCGTAAGGTTGGTGATGAGTGCACGCCAAAAACAAAACAAAACAAGGGCTAGTGGTCTCACACCTTGTCAGAGATCATATCTTACTTTATTCTGATCTGTGCCTTATTAATTTATTTGTACAAATATTTTATTAATACAAGTAGTCCAGTCCAAGTACCACTTGTAGGCTGTTTTTTACCCGAAACTTAAGTACCATTCAAATCATTTGAAAATAGAACAAATCGATTTTTTGCATGCCCATCTCAAATGTTCATCATTCGTTCACTTGTTCGAGCAAACACGTGTTTGCTTGAAAATATGAGGAAAGCAGTTTTTAGTTGCTTTTAACGAAAATGTGTCAGACAAATATAAGCCGCACGTTGAACGATTTAGAACCCACTTATCTAATATACAAAATGGCGAGAAATTTGCTATAGTTATGGGAGTCATGAAAATTGGATACATACATTCGCCATCACACCTGCCGTGGCAATAAATGAGCAAAAGGTTCTTTATTTTTTAAACGTATTATTTTGTAACTAATATGAAACTCCTACGATGTCTACATCGAATGAGCCTTATGCCCTCCAATCATCGGCCCAAGCTGCTTCGGAAGTGGTAGACTTTGGCAGTTGCCCAAGTTTGGAAATAAAATCGAGATGTCTTGTGTGCTGATCAACTTTCCATTAGGTCTGGGGAAAGATGTCCCTGGAGTTCTTCTATCTAAGCATACATAGGGACAGTCAGATAGCGGGAAGTGACTTTGTTTTATATTATGTAGTGGTGATACTAGCATTGGCTGGTTCAGTTACCTTAACTGCCTTACATGAGGGGAGGTACTGTTCAAAAAGTAAGTAAGTAATCCAAAAGCAGTATTTTGATTATTTAAAAAATGTGTACCTTGTATATTTTGTAAACTAATCAGGTAACTTTCATCATCGGTTACATCAGGTGAATGTTCACTGTAAATAGGCTCATGCACATTTTTCCTGAAATAAAAAGAAATAAATTTTGTTACATTTATATAAAAATTTAAATGACAAAAATATAGCATATTATAGTCTATTAAATTTATCGCAGCCAGATATATTCTTATTTCTGTATGTTTGTTAGTCTTCAATGCCAGAAAGGTTAAAGAGATATAGTTGAAATATATTGATAGTCTGATGTAAATAACTTTACATTTTATCCCGAAAACATGTTACTATGGGATAGAACATAAATCTTCATTTCAAAAGGTATGCAATATGATTGTGAAATCTTTGTACGAGGATTTTGATATAAGCTTCCATAGGCATTTTCTTCAAACATTTAAAAATTATTCTGAAGATGGAAGAACACGTTGTATTTAATACATAATAATTAATTACCTTCCATCATATCTCTCAGGCTTGTTCACTCTAAGTTTTCCTTTTTGATCAAGGTATTTGCTGTCAACTGGTTCCTGAAAATAGTTCTGAGCCAAATCTATTTCTGCTATCTCTATAATTCCTTTAGGATATTCATGTAAACAGTTGTCATACAAGTCTAATATTATAAGTTTTTCTAACTGAGTAATACTATCAGGCAACATACACAACTCATTGTTATTCAATAGTAGCCAAATTAGTTTCTCCAATTTGTTAATATCATCTGGTAAATATAACAATTGGTTATCAGACAAATTACATACTTCCAAGTTACGTAGATTGCAAAACTCATTTGGTAAGCTAGATATATAATTCTGTGACAAGTCTATATTAATTAAATTAACAAATATGTCTATGTTATTTAAAACAATATATATCTGTATGTTACACAAATTGAGGCAGTCTATATCACAGCATTTGTTTAATCCATCAAAAGGAATTTCACTAGCAATGTTTATGTCAAATTTAGTCAACGTGTCTGAACCAATTTCAACAACTTTAGCCTTAGGAAATGTACTAAGTAAACTTAAATGTCGACCTAATTGGCAATTATTGATTTTTATTTTGGTAACAGGAGTAGTGTATTGAATCAGTTCTTCAAAGTAACCGTCTATGAATGACTTTGTTAAATTCGAATTAAAACTTAGATCTAAGTTCCGTAACTTTTGTGGATTCTCTGTCCACACCCAATAAGGGGGACCAAATAACATATTATGAGACAAATTAACACTTTCAACCGAATTGTAGAAACAAGGAGTGTCATCGAAGTAAACAATTATATTATAAGACAAATCAATTTTTTTTAACTTTTCAATAGACATTACAGAATTCGGTATTTCTTTAAGCTCATTTCTGGAAAGATCTAATTCGGCAAGATTTGGCGGGAATTTGATAGCATCGTCTATAAGCGCGATTTTTCTGTTACTTAAATCTAAAACAGTGATATGTTCAGGCCAATTTATGGAATTTAGGCTGATGGTAAAACCATTCACTTTTTTCATTTTATTTTTAGTAACGTCTCTTGTTTTAGTCGCCATTGAGAACTATTATGCTAAATTTATTTTTTCTATGTTTGAGTGTATGTTTGGTTTATTTTAACAACATGTCTGAATTCTATATTATCTAACCTGACAAATGCATACAAACAAAAAAAAACGTTGAGTGGCATTTTACTTTTTTACTCAGTATTGTTGATTTAAGAATGCTTTGTGCAGCCTTATTAACCGTCAAATTGCAAATTCCATATCTGTACCACCATAACAAATTTTTTATGTTGAGTATACCATACCATAAATAATAATAAGTAAAGAGAGTTTTATGCTCAGCTCAATAGTATGTATGTTGTGTACTGTGTTACATATATTATATTAAGATATTCTATTATTTTTCAGATAGGAAATTAAAATTAATCTGATTCAAAAATATCACATAAAATGCTTGTATATTTAATAAGGGGTTATGTAATTAAGGTAATTAAGACAGCTATATCAAGTATATATGTACCTGGAGGAGTATTTACATAAATTAACTCACACAATTTTGAACTAAATATTCTTTTCATTAAAAATATTAATCGACGATATCAATCCGTTTCGAAATTTTCAGATTTGGGTAGATAAACCTTTGTAAAAATATGTATTGATTACTTAAAATAACATTTGATCATTTTGTTTCATTACATTTCATAAATATTATATAATTTTATACAATTAAATTAAAACGTATATACCTAATTACATTTTAATTACCATTAAAATAATTTAATAACACTTCACTCTGACAGCTGTAATTTTAATCAATCTATATTTACAATTTTCTCTACCAATTTCTTCTATATTTATAAGAAATTTCCCACAAATGAGGCGACATTTTATTTATCGTTATTTTAAACTATCTTAAAAAATTCCCTAATTAAAATGGGTCTTGGTTACAATTTCAGGAGTTTATTTTATGGACTTAATTATTTTACTTCATTAAAGATTAGTCGCAACAATCTGACACATTGTTATACAGTTAGGCTTGACTGATTTGCCTTATTTTTACAAACAAGTGTAGGTATATCAGTCTATGTTAATATTATAATTATGTAGAGTTTGTTTGTTTGGATGTGCTAATCGCAGGAACTACTATTTCGAATTGACAAAATATTTTTGTGTGGGATAGTCCATTTATGGCCAGCTTCCATAGCAATCGAGGCATCCATAAAAAATGTGAAGCGAAAAATATACTTTTTGAGAAGAGTATGCTGCCGAAATTCACTATTCCACGCGGACGAAGTCTTGGACACAGCTAGTTGTGAATAAAATTATCCTTGACATAATGATTTCAATCATCATCTTATGTGATATCATAATTTTAAGTTATATCCTCAACAGTTTTGTGCATAACGAACATACATATATATATATATATATACATATAATAATAATATTCTTTATAGAACACCCCATAAACAACACATTTAAATAACATAGAAAAACATACAGTACAGTACAATAGGTGTCCTTATCGCATAGAGCGATCTCTTCCTTTGGACAGAAAATAAATACAATAATAATAAGGCAGTTTGAGGTGTATAATGAATTAAACTAATGTATAAATATAAACAATCAGAATATATAAAGGAAAACATCCACCAACACACACATAAATCGACAGTGATTGCGTGCGTCTGATCGACAAAGGAAGCGCATTCCACAACTGAACAGCTTGAACTGTGAAAGATTTCCTGTAAAATATTGTGGAATGAACCGGCATCTTAAGTATTTTATGTGTATATATAAGATTGCTAGTCATTCTATTATGGGGTACCGAAATTACGGATATGTATATTGTTATAGTAGGTATATGACTTTGAGCTAACATTTAGGATTCCTAGAATCAGATATAAAGACTCATAGAGGGTATGTAAATAATACTAGGTTATAGGTACATTACAAGTTAGTAGATCAACGAACGAACCAAGAAAATTAGCACACAGCCTTATCAAACTCTCCGGCGGTAATAGCCATATGTTTATCAACAAAGATCCTTTGAAAAACTGCTGTTAACCAACTTAAAAAATTTGAAACTTATGTTATGTAAATAGGCTGTAGGAAATGCGTACTATTTCTTCTTTACCTAATCACCGGCGATATAGGCCGCTTGAATAGCAATCAAAATGATTTTTAAAAACTTTAATTTCAAATGTGCTTGTGTTCTTCTTTCAGTGCTTTTCGTTCAGGCAAGCAAACATTCTGACGAATATAAACGCGATATAGCAAAAGTAGGGAGAACGAAAGATACAAAAAGAAGTAAGTGGTTATAGATATTTTAATAAGAACGATATCATTTTTAAAATTGGACTTCTGTGAATATTTTTTATGTGTAAGTCTAAAGTTTGTATTGCGGTTCATAAAGTTAATGGTTTCAAGGATCAGTTCAAGTATACATAAATTCAAACAAAGAAAACGTAATAGTTAAAAAGAACCCTACGAATATTTTTTTCAGCAAAGAACACAGCTGTAGACACCTTTTCTAATGTAATAGCGCAAGTTCAAAATCTTCCCACCATGGACTTGGGTCGAAAGTTCCGAACACCTTGTAAGACTGGGAATAGATGCGGGAAGGTTTGTATTTGGTTATTCTAATTTGAATTTTATTTACAGGCTAACTAAAATTCTATCTATAATAGGAAATATTGCTAGAGATTATATTAGTGTTGTGAGCCTTTTTGAATAATTTGACTTTTGGCAGTTTTACAATTCGTTATTTTAATTTAACTGTCCCCAGGTGATCAAAAGGTTAATGGTACCGAAACTGGCACAACTAGAGAACACCATAATGGGTATCATGAAAGAACTAGCGAAGATGCCGCCTGGCGCCCGGTTGCCCGACAAATTCACCAAGACGGAACCCATACGGCTTCTGTTTGACCAAAACTATAAGTAAGAACACGGTATTTTACAGATATTGACTCCATTTGCGAGGTATATTGTTTTCTTCCTTTTTTCTTCATCATGCGTATTTTTTGTTAGGTGAGCATAAACGTTGCGATTGATTAGGTACTTATGTTAAGGTTGGTCGGAATACCTAAAATTATCTATCTTTCTACTAAGTCTTGCATTTCTAATTCAACTATTTTGTACATTCTTATGAAGGTACTCATCTTAATATGAAATAACAAATATCAGTCATGCAAGAATATTCTGATAAGATTAAACATTTACCTTTAGGGAAGATGTCTGCATGGACAAGCTTGAATCGTGTCTCAAAGAGGACAAACGACGCAAGAGGATCCTGAAGAAGCTGTTCTTTAAGAAGTACAATTCGGTGCGTCAAGAACTGATCGGTTACGGGGGCAGAAGACTGTGGGGTGGCGAAGGAAACTTGTTCTATAAGAGATAGTTTAGTTTGAACATAGTCGCTAAGAATATAGGTCTCTATCTGTAAATTGTCGCATGACCATCCCTTGTTCGATTTACTAAACTTAATAAAGTAGTTCTAATGTTCCCAACAATTGTATGTCTTTCAACGGAAAAATATCATAAAGGTTGACATATTATTAACCAGCTTGTAACACATGTGTTAAAACTATTTATATCATATCTTATTAATTGACTAAAAGGAATCCATGGAGACTAGAGTTTGCGATTTTGTCCTGTCAAATGAGATTTCCCGCTTACATTTACTTTATCATAATGTCAATTTCGTAGGTGATTTTTTAAAGCCATTAGTGCACTTGTTTTAGTTTGAGTTTTTAGTTGAGTTAATTAAAAATATTTATTAAATATTTGACTAACTTAAATTTGTTTAAAGAATTTGAATGAGTTCTGAATTATTTGAGGAAGTAGATGTGATGTTGGGGATTTTTCGTATTTGCAGTGACGTCATCTAGTTTTTTCTTCATCCATCTCTTGTTATTTGATGAGTATTTACAATGTATTGATGTTTCATTATTGTAGTTTATGTTATTAATTTTTTCTTGAAAAATTTAAAATTAATTAATAATTAATTAATTAAGTAGTAATATTTGTTTGTTGTAAAAGTGGAATATTTTACTTTAATGCCAATTGTAGAAACAGAAATGGTGCCTGTGGATATGTTTTCATTGCTAAGCTATTATTCAAAATGCATCTGGAACTAAGTATATTAAATATTAAGGGTGAATTACTTCCTATTTCAAGTATTGATTTACTTCAAGGTGATCTAGGAATCGCCAACAGCCTGTTTTATTCCACGTCAATATTTGCAATTCCGTTGTCAAGAGTATAAATAAACTATGATAAATGTATGGGTTTTATTATTCCAGTTAATTTTTGCTCCCAAATGTTTGCTGTTTGTAAAACGCCAAATGGCTACCGTAAATTATAGACTTGCCCAATAATAGCTAAATTAATTGTCGGTTACGCATTGCGTCCGAATTCTATGAAGCGAGCGTACTGGTCCATATCTTTCATTAATGGGAAGTACGAGTGTGTGTAATGTAAGCATAGTATTATCAAATATTCGAAATTGGGTTTCTGTCTGTTTATGTACACTTTTTAGGCTTTACCGGTGAAATTATTTCATCAGTACAGTTCGGTCCAACTTGAAAGATAGGATTGTTTATATCTCAATTTATAGTCGTAATATTTTTAACGTGAGAATTATCATTTAGGCATAGTTGAGACAGGGCAACGTCTGACATGTTAGCTAGTTTATTTATAAAAATAAAACTTAGTTTAAAATGAATGTTTGTCGCATCAATTTATTGCATTAATATTAAGTTCTATGATTATTTTTCTGGTATACGATACGATTATATTTAAATATACGAACTTTACAAACATGGGGCTTGTAAAGATATATCGATGTTTGTTATAATACCACTCTTCTTTTTTTTCGGACGAATCGGATTTGCTGGACTTCTCAGACGTCCATTCCAGGGCCACAAATACTACTGATTAATTATAATAATAATAATAAACTACCACAACATTTCATTCATTAACCTAACTCCGTGATGAGTCGCCTATAGCACTTGTGTTACAACTTGTGTTACAGACAATAAAGGAATTACAAATATATTACTTACGTACTCGTACATATATTGAGACACAGACACAGAAGAAACATAAATATCATCATATAAATATTTGTCCTGGGTGGGGATCGAAACTTAGAAGCGAACCTTATAAGATAATATAATGATATTATACCTATCTTATGGTTATTTATTTTGTTTTAAAATAATGCATTATTTACAAAGGTTTTATTATATTATGAACATTTTTTATGGCGAAATGGGTTACCTAATGTTTGTATGCAGGTAAACAGAGATTAGACGAAAGCCTTAGAACAGGATTTAACTCCCATGGTAACGGGTTAAAACTGTAATTAATACCTAAATAAAGTCAGGTCGGTTGATAGTAACATATATGACGTGTACAATAGAAATGACATTAGTGCAGATAGTTACAAATAACAATACTATTGACGATCTCATATAATATAAAGCGACGTAAAAATATATATACATTTGACTAAGTGGTACGTCAAGGGTCGTTGGTTCGATACTACTAAGAACAAAAATTTATATGATGATATTTGTGTTTGTTCTGTGCTGTTTCCGGGTGGCGTCTTTTGTCTTATCTAAGTATAAGTATTTAAATAAATGTTTGCTGCTGGACATAGGCTTTCCATTGACGGTTTGCAGGGTATTTGCCCATAATTGTCACACCGGTCATGAATGGTGGTCTTCGCGGTACCTTTGCGACGAGCAATCCCGCTCGTGTTGCGTTTGAGTAGCTCTGTTTTGGATGGATATACCGCTATCTGTCGGCTACGGTACCTTAGTCGCCTCTACATCATTTGATAAAAAGGGCTGAACAATTCTAGTCTGCCTGCGCCCCGCGGCTTCAATTTTTTTACTTTGAATCATTTTGGGGTCATGGTGCGGACAAGGATATATGTATAATATTATTTGGGTGTATAAGTTAATTAAAATAATTTGAGTTGCGGATATTAGCTTTTTAAGAAACTGCGCGAGCATAATACAACAGTATAATGTTTTGTCTATTTGACTGAGGTACTAGAACTGACAGATTATGTTAAACACTTATAAACATCCACGACGGGGATGGGAAGCTCTCAACATCCTCGACGCGAAGCTGTGCTCATCAAATTCCACGTCGCGATAATGGGGAAAAAATCCTCATTGATATGATTACTAATGATTTGTTACATACTGGCAGTGTTATTGTCACTATTATAGCAACATCCATTTTTAAGTATTATTGAATGAATATAAAAAAAGCCTAGCATATATTCTCTGTTATTATTCACTCCTATCCGAAATTATTCGGCAATAAATTTTCAGATCATCATCACAGAAAGATTTTTACTTTGATTATCAGATGAGATCGATTTAC
Source organism: Heortia vitessoides (assembly GCA_020976665.1). Lineage (NCBI taxonomy): Eukaryota > Metazoa > Arthropoda > Insecta > Lepidoptera > Crambidae > Heortia > Heortia vitessoides. The sequence goes on from JACJUM010004390.1 coordinate 3,323,289, forward strand.
TAAATAAGATCTCCCAAAGAATTCTGTGACAGAATCTTTTTTATCACCTTTGCGGATTCCAACTTAGAGCAAGCAACAATCCAATACCGATGCGACCATCAACTGGTTTATCTCTTTCAATTAGTTTTCCCCGATCTGGGAGTTCACTTTATGCAATGTTTCGAAACGAAGTGGCCTGTGGTTAGCAACGGTATCTAATAATCGTATTGCTGGAGCCTCTGTGAAATACGTGAGTGACAGTTTAGTTGTAAATGGTAAATATTTGCAATATAACATGATTTACTATTAGCTATAAGGATAGTGTTGCGGCTTTTCCGTATTGTAACGTAAATATATAGTTATTGTGGAAAGGGCTGACACAAGCATCTTTATTTTATGTGAAACTTACATTACTGTGGCCGCAGTAAATTTATTTCATTCACGTGACTGCAAATCACGAGGCGTGCTTTGGTGCAACGCTATTGTTCCCGCTAAATTGTAATAGATTTTGGCAAAAACAAGTCGTGTTTTGTAAACAGGTAAACGACGGAAGTTTGCTCTAAACACTTCGTTGCTAGAACTAGTTCTAAACACTTAATGACGGCTGCATGTAACTAAAAGTTGTGATTCGAAATTGCAGACAAACTATGAGTTAGAATCTTTTGACGTTTTATGATTAACTGATTTGCTCGTGTTAAAGTTATTTATTTGTAGATTATATTACAAAAGGACAGTTTAAAAAATGTGTGAAACGAGATTAAAGTTACACGTAATTTTAGTTGTATTGTGTATAATTATAAGAGGACTTCATGCAGTTGATGACTGTAAGTTTGGGATTAATTTCATAGTAAAACAAATAAATTGCTAGTTATATGAATAAATAAATCATCAGCGTACAAAGATGAGGGCGGGAGAAGGGGGGTGTACGGTGTGATGTACGAAGTTGTACATTTATGTCAACTGTGTCATTGCATCGGCCATGGTATGTGAGGCCACCCCCCCTGTAAATTACTAACTAATATGAGTTTATGAGTTATATGACCATGTTAAATGTTAACTAGGTACTTTATATCCCCTATCAGTATACCAGCGACTTAATTGGACCTAATAAAATGAAACTACTCTATTAACGGCTTTAAAACGTGGTCCACATAGATTTTTTATTAATTCTGAAAGCCGTATAAATAGCAGTTTTATTATAAGTAGTGAACGGGTAAATGTTAAAAAATATTGGCATAATTTGAACTATATTTTGTTAATTTCCAGCCCTCCTGTTCACGGTGACCAGAGCGCCGCGTTACTTTGGAATTCTGCAGGATCACAGAGGGCAGCCGCTGTCTGTGGAAGTCTCTGAGGAGTATATGGATCAGGATTACATAGCTACTAACAGGTTGAAATTGCTGATAAAACTTAACTTCTGTCTAGCTGGAAAGCTATCTTAAGCAAGCGAAAACTAAACGATATTGTAAAGCTTATTAGCGTAATGGAAATATCCAAACGGATGCAATTTTATTTTTTTTTTAGTTTAGAAGCAGATAAAGTATATTGATTTCAAATTTTGTCGCGATAATGCACAGTGAACATATCTGGAGGAAATTTTAGACATGCGTATTTGCCGCCATTGATTTACAAGCGTTATAACATAATTGTCTGGCATTTCAAAAGTAAAATAGTTTATATCCAAAAAAGGTTCTTTATTGTTCTTTCAAACTATTTTTGAGCTAAATTGTCTACCATCATTGCTAGTTAATTACTAACAATGATGGTAGACTGAAATACAGAACCTTATTTTACACCATAATACCTATATATTTTTTATTTTTATCTACCCTCAATAGAGAGGGCGATAAGCGAAAATGATATGGATCCAGTTCTTCTTAATGCCAAAACATCGAGTAAAAGGCAGTAAAACCAGAATATTCTGTCATCATTATGACTAAGTGCCCACTGTATGCAAATCTAGCCATCTAAAACACTAACTAACACGACAATCTATCGATTATCGAATCCGCCATCTTTCCCGTACATAGTAATTAAAGAATAGGAATTTTAATCAGTGAACGGTTGTTTATCTTTGTTTTAATTGCAGGAAAAGGCACAAGATCGACTGGAACAGGTTAGTCAATTTTTATTTTAAGCTATTATGGTTCTTTAAAAAAGTTATTGCTTTTACATATAGGAATTTGTGGGTATTTGGAGGATTTACCGTTAAAGAGTGCACGTCTATACCTACTGCATAGTTAGACTTAGGTAGAACGACTCGTCTTTTTCAATGACTTTACATACGGAATTTTCACAATCTCATGGTGGACAGGTGAATACTTAAAAAAAACACCCTTTTAAAATATATCAAACCAAAAAGTGAACCATATTTTTTAAACATGGTGATAATAATGGTGAACAAAAAACACTATATATAATTCTGGAAAAACCGCGGGTTGCTAGGTCTATAAAAAAATGGCACAACGAGGGTGTGTTTCTACTCTTTGTTCATCTTTATTTTTACTTTGTTTTAAAAAAGTCAAAATTGAATGTGCGTGGTCCTCTTTTACTATCCAAGCCCTCGGGATAGTTGTAATAATGGTGTCCGTACTTCTTCTTGAATATAATGTAATCTTCCTTTACAACGGTCATTGTCGCCGTGCATCGTATAAGTGATCACAGTCCGTCACATGTGGATGCCTCGTAGGCTGCTCAAGAAATGGTCATGCATACGGCCGCCTGGCCCGATGGCGTAGATGCTAGTGTTCTTAACGTAGTGGGTCGTAGGTTCGATCTCCACCCAGAACAAATATTTATATGATGATATTTATATTTGTGTGTGTTTATCTACATACTCAACAACATATTAAAGAAGTTAACCAATAAGTTAAATAAAAATCTGTTTGGCTACAGCAAATTCAAATGTAGAGGTTCCTACATGTATTACTCCTCTTTGTTTAGTATCGTGCAGACCATCTTGTCTGTTCACTGACGACACTCATCAAATTGGCTTATTAAGTAATATCCAAAGGAAATTAACGTACTTACAAATGTAAATTGATACTAGATAATAAGAGGGAGTGGCGGAGGATTGATGAAAATTCAATAGTCTGTGGTCACCCCGGACGGAAATATGTATCTAGAGGAAATTAATGTAGTCATGTTCCGCGATTACGCTAAACAGTGCGTCTGGTATAAAAATGACGCCAGACATTGACAACGCCAGGCGATGCCAATTAAGCCTTAGTGTATAAGCAGTACCTGTATGCGAGAATAATTACAAAAATAAAATAGTAATATATCCATTAGTATAGTCCAATAAACAACCAAAAGTGTTATCATTATAGCAGCTGTAAAACTTCAACTTTGGTGGTTGGACAGAGGCCTCTTAAAGAAAGGCGGAATTTTCCCATAATTGGCGCGCTGGGCAAGTGTAGCATCGCGGCAGGAATGCCCATCCCCGCCCTGTTGCATTTCAGCTACACTACCTCGAGTGGATATACCGCCATCCGTCGGTTACAATATCTCAGTCGCCTCTTTCGGTTTCGGAGGTTCATATAAGTATAAACTTGTGGTAGACGTTACTGTACGTTGTGTCTCATTTCATGTACTCAATAAAAGACGTATATAGACGTTGCTCCACTGATAGTGTTAAGAAAATAATACTTATATTAAAATTAATATTTCAGAAATCCTCTGGACATGGATGACTTCGATGATGATGAGACAGAAGAAATTTTTGATGAGAAAGACAAAGACGTCAAACTGCCAAATAAGTACAGCTTGCAGGCAGGTCCAGTTTAGGTTCAATGTTCAATGTTAAAACGTAGGTTATGTTCACAATAAAAAATAATGTTTCAAAAACATCATGTGCGTTGGTTATTTTTAGTACTTATTTACGATCCCAATTGAGCTAGTAACAAATATAAAAGTGATAGTGTTATTTAATTAATTGACTTATTAGATACACTCATTTGAAAAAAAAAACGGGCACCTAAGCAATGAACCATTTCAAAAGTTACTATTGGTTTGTTTAATAATTATAGGTAGTTTTACTTTCACAATTTTGTAAATTAATAAGCAAATAATCGTTTTCATCAGTATTATCATAATTTTTAAATGAGTGTAATATTTAATTTAGCGCAGATGGTAGAGATCCTATTTTGTGCTCCAAGGGCGGGAATCGTGGATACGATTCCTGCCCAGAGCTAATATTTATATGATGATATATGTATTTGTTCTGTGTCTGGGTGTTAAATATACGTATTAAAGTAGTATATCTGTGATTCCTCTGTTGTCCGACGTTCGTAACGCAAGTGCTTTAAAGCAACTTCTCATGGAGTCGGGTCAATTAGGGATACGGTATGAAATGTTGTGGGAATTTATTTTATTTATTATTTGTAAAGTTGTACTGGCCCTAAAATCATAAACGATTTTTTAAGTAAATATTTAAGACAAACTGTTGCCCGCCGCAACATTGAAAATGGAAATTAAAACTAAACGATAACATTTATCTATAAGGTTATACTATGACTTGTCTACTATTAATTAGGAAGAAAAAAATATGCTTTTTGTACAAAAAAACCTTGGTCAGTATAAAATTCACATTTCGATTAAATTAAAAACCTCTTTCACAATTTTATTTCTTCTGTTGTTACTGTCTCTGTTATCACCTAAAGAAAGAAATAAAAGTAAAGTATGTATTGATTTTTATAAACGTCACTAGCCTTGAGTCCTTATGTTTTCCATCAAGGTTTGTTTACTTCTAAAGCGGATTGAGTGGATGTTATATTATCTGTGTTTCTATGCGAAATCAATTTTATGGTGTTTAATCTCTTATATTGGTTTAATTTAATCAATTATCATTTTATTTGATTTACCTTCGGGCTGGTTTTTGATTGATATATGGTCATAATCAACAATCAGTTACTAAATAATATGAGGCCCTAAAAACTATAGGCACTATTAATAGTACTCTTTATAAATCACTTATACACAAAATTAGTGGTCACCCGTTGGTCAAAATTCAACCAAAATTCATTAAATAAGAGAAAAATGTGGTGTAAATGATGAAGTTGTGACAATAATAGAGAAAGGAATGTTGAGACAGTTTGGAAATGTAGAAAAATAGATTGATAGAAAAATGATTGCTCACATAAATAGAACGGAAGAGAATGCAAGAGTTGGTATAGGACGACCTAGGCGAACATATTTTAACCATGATAGGAGAATTGAAAAAGGGCCAGATCAGAAGTACCAAGAATAAACGAGCGTGTATGAAAGGAGTAATGAGAGTACGGGAAGTGAGAGTCCCTATGGGACACAGGCGTGATGTATGTATGTATTCATTAAATCATGTAAAAACATTTCATAATTTGTTGAAAATTAATAAGCAATCAATATTTATTTAATTCACGTATGCTAATGCGTGATTTAAACTGTAGTTTGTGTAATAGTTATTTTAATTAATATTTTTAATTTCAAGTGAAATTTTGTATAAATGAAATAGCTTTATGCACTTGTTCTCGACATTAAGTTTAACTGGTCAAATTACACGTTCATCTGATCGAGCAATTTTCTTAAAAAATGGTACAATATTTTTGCTTCACGTATTAATATATTGATTCCCAATGAATTGTTTCGATAGTAAAAGTGTAAGATACGCGTCTTGTAAAGTTTCCTTTATTATTTATTATTTATTAGTTAGAACCTATAAATCTATTGTAGTAAGTTTTTTGCGAGAAAATGTCATATTTATCCCCACAAACTACCAGTTCATAATATTGTGGGGATAGAGCGCCTTTTAATACTATAACATAAACTTTTTTTTTGCTTAATTTATATTGGATTTATCGTGGACTCATGTTTTTTTGTTCCTCATCAATGCTTAGCTTAAAATTACATACGGCCTTATTTTATAAAAACACTTTAATAAAGTAGAAACGTAGAAAAGGTTCTAAAGAATAGTCTAAAATCATTTTTCCAAGTCGCTGTAAAAGTTTGACAATCCCACATCTGCTCCTGCAGGATCGCCGATTGCTCCCAAGGGCATCCTGGCCATCTCCAGTGACTCTTCTGAATAGTCTGTGGTTTCGTCACTGTACTGATCAGCTAGATGATCTTGGTATATCTTCTCACACTCGCTGGGGTGGTTGCTCTTTATCGTGCTGGGGTGGTAGCCTAGTGCTTCCACTGGCCCCACGGTTAGGTATGGCACTTGGGTGGTCACTTCGAAGTGTTTGCCTGGTTGAAAAAAAATATGCTGCCATTATTATTAGTCTACGGTATAGAAGAACTTTCTTGTACCAGTTATCATTAAAGTGATACGCTCTACAATTGCCACAGTGCCAGTCTAACGTGGCAATTATGGACAAATATTTCCCCTTTTTTGAGATAATGATAAAGAGATGCTTAAAAAGATAAGTTTCTTTTTATATAAGGTATTTACGTGAATTTGATTTCTTAAAAATTTCATTGGTTCCAGTCGTTTCATCATATCAGCCATTGGAAGTCCACTTTTGGAATTAGGCCTCCCCAAGTCAAGGGAAATTTTGCTCTTAATTGCTGCGTTAACCAAGCGTGTTGGCAATCGCAGAGCTTACTTTCACAATGGGGATGTTGCTGCTCATTCCCGCCTTGTGCATTTCAGTTATGCTGTTTCGGGTGGATATACCGCTCGCTGTCGGTACTTTTGAGCTGCCTCTTACGACACCTGATACTGGGGGAGGTACTATTTTACTCGGGTACCCCTCAGCTAATGCTTTTAAAATAATAAATAAAATACTTCTAAAATAAATCGTGATTTGTTCTATGACTTAGCCAGTGTAAGTTAAGTAGCGTAGTAAAAAAATTGCTGCAACTGCTCTAGGTGACAAGCTAAAATACACAGATAAAACAACATGCCGCTGGTAAAAATCTTCAGACAGCGAACACTTCTCGCTTGTGCTGTACTTTTTATATAAAAGGAGGTCTGAACCGTTTTCGTTAAAAACTTACTATCAATATGATCAGGGAACACGACTGTAGCCACAGTCTTCGCCTCTCTGTCATCATAGTACTCCCCAAAGATTGCAACCCTGGGGCCACCATAGACGTCTATGCCCTTCTCTTTCTCGGTGCAGTCTTCCATGTGCTTCCGACCGGAATGGACGTGAGGCGGTGGAAGCTCTGTGAGTGGTATGAATGTCTTCACTGCCATGCTGCCCACTGGCTTTATTTTTACGAGCCTGATTAAAGTAGATGATGAAATTATTCATAAATGACAACGCAAACCAAATTTACTGACGAGCGGAGATTAAATTAAAAGAAAATGGAAAAAAATATGTAAGCGGTAAAAAGAGTTTATAGGAAATACGAATTCTTTTTGTTTTGTAAAATCATAATTAAGGTTTTAGGACGTTGAATAATATATTCATTAAAGTAAAATAAAAATTTAGTAGGTGCTTAGCCTGGTATCTTTTTTGAAGATACATTCCTTATTCTTTGGATTAATACGAATTATCAGTCTAATTCAAAGGTTATTTTTTATTAAACAACTATATATACAAAGAGCAACGGTCATGTAATATTGACCTGATATACATTTATTAACGTAAAGAAAAAGTATTCAAATTAATGGTTTAGAGAAAAGAGAGTTAGAGTAAAAAGCGGAACGTTTAACATTGTTATACATATAAGTATGAAAACAACAACCTGTGGCCACACCACTAAGCACATTACGTTAAACATTCAAATGATAACATCTACTATAAGTAGCAAACAAGTAATTCGATAAGCTTTGAACCACATTGTGTATAACCGCAAACATTAACAATATACACAAACTTCGAATATACAATTGTCAAAATTTTATAATAATATGTCGAACTGTTGATCATGTTACATAAAAAGAATTAACGTACGAGTACTCACTTATTAAACATGACAGTGTCCCTAATCTCTGCCCGCACGAGCCGGTCACAGAGCAGCACTACCAAAACAAACCACATGTCTAAGAGATTTTTCATCATAGCATCACCCGCGGGCACCGCTTCGCCCTTTTAAACGTAAAGCCTTTAAACATTCTGCATTTTTGCATTATCTAGATAAGCCAACAATACAGGAAAGGTTCATTGTTGAGTAAGTACAATGAACAGGTGGTCTCTGTTTTTTTATTCTGTATTGCGATAGTCGTGAACTCTTGCAGAGATTACGACCGCCTAATCACGTTCCGACTAATTTGATATTATTATTGCAGCGTTTATGAGTTCAATAAAGTTTTATTCATGTTATAATTTTGAGGCGGGGTTCATAAGGAGTTGCCTCGTTTTTATTGATTATAATAGCTTGCAATTATACTTTATCAGCTTATTCCTGCTGAAGTTTACTTCAATGTTCATTATCAAGTGTTTTGCAATGATGTTGTCTATTACTGGGTTTATCAAACTATAATTGGAAGAAGGTTTCAATGGAGTAAGATGTTTAGGTCACAGTGTAAAATATCTCGGTTCTGAAATATTGGTATCCATTGTCAAGTCAATACTTATCACTATATCAGCCCAATCCAGAAGTCCTATAGTTAGATATAGGGTTTTTCAAGATTCCAATAGTCAAACAATTAAGTTATGCCCAAAACTGCCCAAAATCCGAAGCAGCTCCTAACTCCCACCGCGTAGTGGGAAACTGTTTCGAGGTGGATGGATACATTGCCATCTATCAATTTCATATTTCAATCGTCCAATAAGACATAACGGGTACATACACTCTGTACTATAAAAAATTTTAACTTAAGTATTTAGAGTCGTGTACCGGCTAATTGTATATTTTTATTTGAACTATGATAATATCTGATTATAAATTAAATGTGATTTCGTATGAGAATAAAGATCTTAATTACACTCTACCCATGCTCTACGACGAAAATGAGCAGTGGTCCTGTTTTTCACTTTCGACCGAAGATCGATGAGTAAACTTACTGGTATTTATTATTATCGCATTGGCCTATCGTTCAATTTACAATACTTGTATTGGCCCCGTTATTACGTACGCAAGCGTTTGATAAAGTGATATGTACAAATTATATAAAATACCGTGGGGTACCGGTAGAGTAGAATAGTACTTCCCCGAACCAGGTGTCGTAGAGAGCGCCTGAGGTATCGGAACCGACAGATGGCGGTATATCCATCCGAAACAGTCTAGCTCAAATGCGCGGAGCGAGGATGGGCAGCAGCATCCCCGTTGCAAAAGCTACACTCTGCGATTGCCAACACACATGCCTAGCGCGGCAATTATAAGCCACTTATTAATGGCACATACTTTTAAGGGAGGCCTATGTTCAGCAGTGGAATTACAATCGTTGGTATGATGATATAAAATCGCAACCTCGCAAGACCAACCTGTGAACTGTGATATATCCGGAAAGTCAATGTATACCGCGATTTAGTATTCCAGCTTAAGTTCACCGGGGCGTCCAACCATGCTCACCCATTGATAGGTCAAGCCACCAGGTATACAGTATGAAAAGACATTTTATGCGACATCAGAATAGTAACAATTCTATTAACGCCTTCTTTCAATCACCTTCGCACTACCACTCTTCAATCAGAAAACCTACACACGGTGTATCATGTCACAATTACGTGCAATTTCCGTCGCTATTACCGACCCTCACTTAGTACAGCCAGAGCCATTCAGTCATCCTCTTTTGCATTTACAATTAAATGCCTTCAACGACGTAAGACGACGTTCAGCTTCGGAAGCGCCCTTAAGTGTTCGATCCCCCGATCACGCGAGCCCTGCAGGGTTTGCTTAAGACTCGGATCGTTGATCAATGTACGATCTCAAATATCCCCCCAGTGGCGATAGACGTCTGTCTAAAATTTTTAATGGGCCCAGCATAACAAATATCTGAAAAAAAGCTACTTATTCTAGACCTTCAAGGTAGGTCTACAAGGCCATCGACTACTACAAACTAGAGAGGAAGTTATTTATTAGCTACAAAGTTTTGTACAGGAAGGTATTTAGAAGAATCTCTTCTTCTTCTTGTAGATTATCTGGTCCAGATGCCAGGTCTGGTTGCCACCGCAGGAGATCAGCGTGTAGCAACCACCAAACACGATCGGGGGGTCCGTGTCTGGCACGCAAATGTTATCCTGGCAGAATGTTGCAGTACCTGTGACGAAGTATTTTAAAATTAGCTGACATATAATAGACAGAGGTTTTGTCTTATAGGGTACATGTAAAAGTAGGAGAGGTAACGTGAACCTTTTAAATTATACAGAACGATTTCCATTTGTTGATATTTGGCATTACGTCGGTACAATTGACAGATGTGATAATTTGATTAAATGGTTTGGATTCGAAAATACCCTGTATTATATTTAAAAACCGAAAGGTGCATATGTATTTGTGCTGTTTTCATTGAACTTATTATTTTCAAAACTAAAAAGCACAGCTTATTTCAGAACTCTGTAAACAACATTTAAATACTTATCCGAACCAGAAGTTCTTGTTCTAATCTTGCTGACTAGAAAAGTTTCGTAATTTGTAGTGAATCAATATTGAACATATAGTTTAAAACCTGTAAAAAGTTGCTTGTAGAATATATATGATAATTCTTGGTTACGTCATATCAAAGAAGTTCGTTAGTGAGATTTGGCTAAAAACAGCACTCGCCAAGTATCTTATGGTCCTTAATACCTCTTGTTCTTTGTTAGACATATCTAAAACGGTCTTGTAAAATGCATAATAGTTGTAATAAATTTTTTTTCTATGACACACTTATTGAAGTATTGGACAACCTTAGTTTTGTCTGAAATAAACCACGTTTTAAATTCCTTATTTTAATTCCTTATTTATAATTTGACTTTTATGTAATCATGACATCTTAACGACTGTTGTTGTAATTATTTTAGTGGCCTTCCTAATTCTATGTTAAGTTACTATGGCAGTACTTCATCTTTACTTCACGGATAGTACAGTGATAGTACTAATAGTGTAGTTGTTAGTGATAGTTACACTCACCGACATATCCAGTAGGCCTGGCCTGCCTTTTATTCTTGACGTAATCCACAACAGCCTTAGACAGCGCGTAGAAGTGCTTGCTGGCCTTATAGCGCATCTTAGCGAGGGCCGCATCGCAGTCAGACTTATCAGCTCGGCAGTGGTACGCCAAGTTTCTCGTGTTCGCCTTTACCATCTCCTCGCGGAGGACCTGGTACTTACTGTCTGTGTGCAGCATTTGGGCGAAGCGGACGTTTACTACAAAGATAGGGATATTGATTTTTTTATTTAAATAAACACATATATATGGCCAAAGGCAAGGTCTTCCAGCTTATAGCATAACCCTATATCGTAATGATGTGTATTAGCAAATTGTTGTGATATTACATGTTGACGGGCAGGATAACGCAGATGGTAGTGATTCTATCTTGTGCTAAAGCTCATGGGGCGATCCAGCACATCCAGGACAAATATTTATTTGATAATGTTTGTATTTTGTACACATATATTTAAGTATTTAATACTTGGAGAATTTAAGGTAATGGATCCGACAGATGGCGGTTTATCCAGGACAGGGTGGGGATGGACAGCAGCATCCTCGTCGCGAGGTTTTGCTCTGCGATTGCCACCACGACTGCCTAGAGCGGCAATTATGAAAAAAAATCTTACTAGGAGTAGGCCTCCTCCTAGTGAGATTATTTTTCATAATTGTTCAACAGTATTACCACAAAGTCAGGTAAATATATGAGAAGTTGTTTGAATTTTGTCCTATTTATTATCTTAATCGTATTTATTACCAGATGCAATTTACATTTTAATGGCTTTGTTTGAATTAAATACCTTTATAGCCTACTGTTCTGACTAATGAAAGGTATTTCTTATAATTTGATAGAAATATTTTAATTGAAAAATATAAACCTTACAAAATTATGAAGGGATTGAACAACCACTATAGTAATATTACAAAATAAAGCACTACAAAAACATGAGTAGCCAATGAAAATAAATAGATATTAAATAGTGATTGATATACTGACTTGCTAACTTAATTTATTATTTTGGTAGGCGATTACTTTTATGTACGTTGTGTTTATAGCAAAATTTTATTTTTATTATTTTATACCTTATATACCCACAAATATTATTAATAAAACTTTTATATGTTATTATTATTATATTATTAAATATTGATCTAAGGTAACACAGGTAATCGAAACATGGCGGTATATAATGATGTCTCATTATTAAAGTTTTGACAGTTACTCACAACCCAGAAACTTATATTCTATATTCAACAACTCAATTAACATATCGTAATACGTAACATTGATCCGATATCTTTAGGTTTTAAAATGACCAAGCAGTATACGACTGAGAGCGGGCAAATTAGTGTGCCAAAGTCTAGATAAATCTTGGCACTAATTCTAGTTTTATACGGTAGAGGCACGCCGGAGTGGCCCGAATGGAGCTCATTTACATAATCTCCAATCTTACGAGTTATGTGCTCGGGAGTTATGTGGGTCCTCCTACGATTATGGTGGCTTACTGAATGGACGAATCTAGTTAGCTATTTATGACATGATGTATGGATTGTCGATAGTATTAAAGCGTTTTTGATCATAAAAGAAATTCATTGATTTCTATCTATATGCCGTGAGGTACAGGCAGAGTAGATTAGTAACTTTCTCTGTACCGGGAGGCGACTAAGGTACCAGAACTGACGGACGGCGGTATATCCATCCGAAACAGTATAGCTAAAATGGACAGGGTGGGGATGGGCAGCAGTTATGGTATCCGTTACGAAGCTGCGCTCTGCGATTGCCAATACGCTTGCCCAGCGTGGAAATTATTGGCTAAATTTCCGCTTCTTTGGGGGAAGTAATGGATTTGCGATGGCTGTAAGGATGATTAATTCTGACAAAACTTTAGCTTATTTTCTATACACACGAGTGTAAGCTGTCTAGATAAAAAGAGAAGCTGACTGGCGGGGCGCTACTTGTAGAATACAAAGTTTAAACTTAAACCGTAGCAGATATATAATACAACATAAAAGTATTGACTCAACACCGTTGTCACACAGACGGCTGTCGCATAGTAATCGAGACGTTGAACATAAAAACGAAACGATAAAATGTTCGATGACTTTTAGCAGTTAAAATGTTTTCATTTGTGTGTCTTCTTGTAATTGATGGTGTAGTTTAAAAGATGTAAAAGTGGCGTAATTTAACCATTTTTTTTGTTAAATTCATCCTATTATAAGTTTAAAAAATACGCTTCAGCAGATGGCTTAGGAAGAAGGTTCTCATTTAAAAAGAGTTATTTTTCTATATAAAAGGAGAATCTGACTGACTGACTGACATATCATGACGCAGGGCCTAAACTGTAAGGGTTAGAAACTTGAAATTTTGTTGACTGACATATCAACGCGGGGCCTACACTGTAAGGGTTAGAAACTTCAAATTTTGTTGTCTGACATATCAATGCAGGGCCTAAACTGTTAGGGCTAGAAACTTAGCACTTAACACAACTTAGCAAATTTAGCAAGGTTCTTCATTAATAGTCATAAAAAACGAGTAAGATATTTTTTCGAATATCATCCCTTAATGGGTTAAAAGGGGTTGCAAAGTTATACAATATACTTATATATAAATAAAAGTTCTACAAATAACGCAGGTGTAACTTATAGTATGCTATAACACATTTATTTATTGTAAAAACATCGATAACTATGTGATAAATGTAAAAAAATTGTTTACAGGTGTTTGTAATTATGTTTTAGTAATTGCGTAGTGAATGCCAGGCTATTTAATTAGTTTTTCTTATCTCGCGGTATCGAACTACATGTATAAAGATTATAAGTTGAAGACAGAGAAAGTGAGTAAAACTAGGCTGGATGGCGCAGATGGTGGTGATCCTATCTTGTTTGGGGGTTCGATCCCCAACCAGGACAAAGATTTTTATGGTGGTCTGTGTTTTTCTATGTTTGGGTGTTGAATATATGTATTAAAATATTGCGTGAGTTAGCCGTGAGATACCGGCAGATTTGCATAGTACCATCTACTGCACCAGGTGTCGTATGAGGCGACTAAGGTACCAGAACCGACAGACGGCGTCATGTCTATATAAAACAGGGCAGCTCAAATGCATAGGGTGGATATGGGTAGCAGCATCCTCGTCGCGAAAGCTGCCCTCTGCGAATGCCAATACACTTGCCCAGCGCGGCAATTTTGGTCAAAAAACCTCCTGCCTTGGAGATACTTATGTCCTGCAGTGAATTTCCAATGACTCGTATGATGTTGAAGTATTATGTTTGTGATTCTTGTGTTGTCTGATGTCCGAAACACAAGCCTGTGCCTTAAGGGGCTTGTCATGGAGTCAAGTAAATATATATGATTTTGTGTGAGCTTAAAATATAACCGTAATTTGTATGGAAGAGAAAATTCTTGCTTGACAAGAAATATACTCCTTTGAATATAGCTTGATTAGGATGTCAATGTCGTAGCGTCGCTTTCATTATCGCGACCATTTCTTTACATTGGCTTAATTATATTTGGCATCACAAACAAAAGGTAGTTAAAAAAGATTAACTTAAAATTAAGACAATTAACATAATATAAAACAATTTAAAACACGTTGCCCTAACAGCTGTCATTCTTATCAAGCTATGTGTATAAGGTTTTAGTTCTTTTGAATTCTCAAAATTGCCTGTCTCTGTATTTATTAAATCGATATAAATGAGTGCTGTCATTGAAATCAAGCTGTATTCATAAGGTATTAGTTCGCGCTTTTTGAATTTAGATAACAGCCTGGCAACATATATCAAATCGATAAGAAACACAGTCGAATAAAGCGACATCTACAATATCTTCATCAATAACCCAACAAAATATTATTAAAAATATAATACAAAATAATAATAATAATTTTACACAGCGTCTCATACAACGACCTGACTCCATTATAAGTCTCCTAAAGCACTTGTGTTATGGAAATTACAACAGAGAAATCACAAATAGAATACTTAAATACATATATTGAACAAACACAAATATCATCATATAAATATTTATTCTGGGAGGGGATTGAACCCACGACCTATGACGCACAAGTTAGGAACACTACCACCTGCGCTATCTTGCCCGTCAATGTTCTAATTTAATCTGATGACGATACGTGAAATCAACCTAGCGGTTGGACACCAACCCTTGGTCTCCCACGAGATTGTTCTGCTGTATGGGCAATTAGCATTATCTATCAGCGTTGTGGCCAGTCATAGCCATATAAATACCTCAATGGCTATCACTCTGATCATACTTAACAGTTGATCGGATAGCTTAAACCACGACTATGCGGTTTATATTTTACGCTAAGTAGCTCTGGTCGGGTCCGTCTTAGGATTATTTTGTGTGATTACTTCCTGTATTATATTGTGTATTGTATTGACTGCATTACAGATTTTTTATGCTTTCGTGTGTTTGTTTTTATGCGTGTAGATGGCGCCACCGTACGGAGTTTCATTAAATTGGATGTATCTTTTTTAGTTATTTGGAATATTATATTGCCACTAAAATCCTCTTTCCACTTCCACAAATCCACAAGAGACCTCTTTCAATTGTCGTCTGTATTGGTACCGCACATTTACCTATTTGACGGGCCCGGTGGACCCTAACTTGTGTGCCAAAGGTCGAGGGTTCGATCCCCACCCAGGACATATATTTATATGATGATTTTTGTGTTTGTTCTGTGCCTGGGTGTTAAATATATGTAAGTAAATAGTATACTTGTGATTCCTCCATTGTTTGATGTCCGTAACACAAGTACTTTAAACGATTTATCACGGAACAAGGTCAATATAAGAGAATGTTGTAGGAATTTATTCTATATATATTTAAAAGTTAGTTACTTCTTAAAAATCACATTATTCTAAAAGTGTTATAATACAAACAACAATTAAACAGCAGTTTGTCCAACTATTTCAAAACATAACAAACGTAACTAAACATATTCTATTGCTTCCACCAACAATAGTTTTCGTTTATAGTCTGTCACAGCAGAAATCAGAGTTAGAATCATTACTAAGCTCTAATGAATGCTAGACAAATAACAACCAGGGCCAGTGTTCGTATTAAATAACTACCAACTTACACCCAGCACCCACGATATATCCTTGCGAAGTCCACACATAATTGGCAAGCACCACTAGGCCTAGAAGAGCGTTCCTCATCGCAAAACCGCTCTGGGCAACTGGTGGGTCCAATTTAGAGGCACCTTTATGCGAATTTCATGGTCCAATTAAGATTGCATTTAACGTCCTGTAAATTGGCAATGAAAGAACGAATTGCTTTTACTGCGTGATTTGAGAAGTAGATTAGGCGGGACCATCACAAGCTATTTGTACTTGGCCGTGACCATAGGAGCGGGTACTTCTCAGTTTATAATTAACGAGATGAAATTATGTCGCATCACGTTTTATTAATGATTGAATTGCTAACCGGACCGCGATACTATGTAATTCTGACTACAAAATACTACTCTTCTCTACTACGTTACAATTAATCGTGTAGTGTTTGTGTCTAATAATAGTAAGCAGTCGTTCATCACCAGCAGCATCTATAGAATATTTTAGGTTTTATTTACATGTTGCTAATAACGAATTTTATTTATCATTACAGCCAATTAAAGTCCACTGCTGGACATAGGCCTACCCGAGAAAGGGTGAATTTTGCCCACAACTGCCACACTGGGCAAGCGTGGTGGTAATTGCAGAGAGTAGCTTCGCGACATGAACACTGCTGCCCATTCCCTGTTGCATTTGAGCTACACTGCTTCGGATTGGTATTCAGCTGTCTGTCGGTACCGGACAGTCTCCGTACGTACGATACCTGGTACAGGAAGAGGTACTATTCTAATGATGCTACACGGTCATAATAAATTGCTCATTTAAATATGACGCAATTCTGGGAAGGTTTAACAGTGAAAAATAAGAGGTACTATTCTACTTGCATGGTGCAGATAGGAAACCTTTCTTGAGTGCCAAAGGTCGTGGGTTCGATCCCCGTTCTAAAAAAATATTTATACGAAAATTGTTTGTTCTGTGTCTGGGTGTGATATATATTAACTATTAAAGTAGTATATTTTTGATTCCTCTATTGTCTGATGTCCGTGACACAAGTGCTTTAAGCAACTTATGTCGGGGTCAATTATGTGATGTATATATGAGATGTTGTGTGTACTGTTTGTTTATTTCTTTAATTATTTATTACTCTGAACTTGAGAAACAAAACAAGCCAAGTGTCTTTTTACAGAATTTGTTACCGCATTCGAATAGTCCGGCGCTGGTCAAAGAGCATTAATAAGCAGATAAAAAAACCGTATTGTCGTTGTATTAATTTGTTTGTAAAATTTAAAATATCTCTGTATAAATGTTAATTATTTCAGCATGTTTGTACAATGATTTCTTTGGGTGCAAAATCATTAAAAAACCATCAAAATTTACCAACAACAGCTTGAAGCACCTAGCTTGTACCCAGTTTAGATGTACTGGAAGCGATTCGCTTTTGTTCAAAATTGTTCTTTTGTATACATAAATCAATCAATTGTTTAGATTCTTGTCTGAAGCATTATCTGAAGCTTTTGCAGAAATCTAATTATAACATTTGAAGTGAACAATTTATCCCCGATAAAGCACTCAAGCCGCGGTATTCCGATGGAAACAATTAACAATAGCAATAATTCCTCAATCGTGAGTCACCGGCGCAGACCCGTTAATTACAACTTGACAAGCGATAGCACCAAATTATAACCGCATTTCACGCTTCAAAATAATCTACTGAACCTCCTTTTATGGCTCTCAGCTGTGCCCTTAACATGGTTTAGACAGGCACTTTGGTATTATCAAACTCCTTACTCTCTTTATTTAAATGGACTTACATATAGATTGACTGTAGGTAGAATGTAAATAGACTATATATTAGCTATTATATGCTATGTAGATAGACTAAAGATAGACTATAGAAAGTATATAAACTGTAGATAGAATGTAGATAGAATATAGATAGATTGTAGATATAATGTAGATAGAATGTAGATAGACTGTAGATTGAATGTAGAAAGTCTGTAGTTAGAATGTAGACATACTGTAGACAGAATATAGATTTATGTAGATAGAAAATTTATATAGAATGTAGATAGACATAACAGAACTTCATCATATTACCCGTAGGAGAAGTTTTTGACTTCTTAAAAAAAGATATTTGCCCATAATTGACACGCTGTGTAGGCTCACAAGCCCCAGCTTCGTAACGGGATGCTGCTGACTATCCCTGTTGTGTACTGCGTTTGAACTATGCTGTTTATTGTGGGTTTCCGGCTATCTGTCTGTTCTGGTATCTCTTACGGCACGTGGCACAATCGCAGTTACTATGTTACTATGACGGTATACTGCAGAATTTATCATATCAAACGTACTTTAAAATTGTCATTTGTTCATTGACCCTGATGACTGGACTCCAGTCAGAGCCTCCAGAGGTGTAGACATTGTTGAACTATTAAATAAGATTTATGGGTGACTTATTTTAAAAGTAGTCTACTAGCACCAGCAGGTTTATGAAAAATCCATAGATCCACCAGCAAGGAAAACAGGTAGTGAGCTAGTAATATAAAATCCATTAACATGGTAGTATTTAGTATTGATCTACAACCTACAGTACAGGTATTAAGTGCAGCTACTTGTACGCAGGTTTATTAAGCAAGTCACTAGAAATGCACGTCAAATTGGTAATGCTAAAGATTCCATTGACAAAGTGATAGAGGTTGATGTTGATGGAACACCTATCATATGTAAACATATAGTTTCTTAATGGAAAGGCTGATTAATGACGTATAGAAAATAACATTGCCGCCAATAAAACTTGTTCTTCAAGGGGAATACAATACTATATATTGGGTCCGGTTGAAAGACCAGCGCTGCAGTGACTTCCTACACGATGCTGCTGTAGCTTATGCTGAGGCAGGCACCTGATTGACCGTCATCTTTTCCTCATAGTCTTATTAATTTAGTCACTAAGATGTTGCTAACCTTGCGACTTGAGGATATTATGCTTTATTACCCAGTAAATTCACTGCCTCTCTCGCCCTTTAAACTGGAATGCGAATACGGCAATGCGAATACTGCAAATAGGTAAGAGAGAGGTACTAATGCAAGCGACCTTTATGGTCTACCTCTGGTCAAATCCACTGCGGAACATAGACCTGCCACTGCGCTTGCGGGTGCCTCGCCTGCGCTTGCTACCGAGACCTTAGCGGACATGTCGAATTTTTTTGTGTTATGTTTGTGCTGACTGCCGTGTGGCATACACAATAGGCGATGCTGTCCCCCAGTATGGTAATAATACAGGTTCGAGACCCACCCGACATCCGAAATAAGTTGTTTTTTTTTTAGTAAATTTTAATTATAATCCAGCATTATCTATGCATCAAACCTCAAAGTCACTTCAGAATTTTTGAATAAAATGTGCCATTTCTATGCCCATCCGCGCTCTGCACCTCCAGTAAGGACAGTCGGGCACGCGCCGTATCTACACCGTCCATCGTCTATAATATTGTATGGCCGGTACCAAGGTATATGTTTATGCTAATGGTCGAATATCGTGCGCAATTATTATTTAGTGTTATGCACCCGGTACAGGCACTGTGTCGGCTTGTATGTAGCGACATGTCGCAATGTTACTGCAAAAGTCGTATCGAGCGTTGTCTTCGTGGTATCGATATTGTCTATTAGTGAAGTTGTAATCGAGTTTCCCGGTCCGCGCAGCTTTTTATGGCCAACTCAATAAGCGGTAGTCGGTTTATGTAGTTTGGTTGTTTCTTTGAATACGATCGTTTAGTATTGAGCTTTTTACCAATAATGTTGTTAGTTCAAACGTTGTGATTAACAGACATATGCAATCACAGGGAATGTATCGAGAGTCAAATTATTTGAAATGTTGCGTTTAATACAATTTTTAAGACTATTACAATTGAATATTTGTAAATGTATATTATACTTTCTGGAATTTACTTTACTTTTCGGAATTTTATCTAGGATTTTTTTTATGTTAAAATAAAAAAATATAATTAACACCTGGCAGATTAGGACGGTACCTGTCTCTGTACCAGATGTCGTAAGAGGCAACTAGGGTGGGGAAGAATTGCTGACTGCACAAGAATTGCTGATTTTTTTGTGTAAACAAATCAGCATGCCTATCACAAAATAATGTTGAAATGATATGTCAAATTCAACATCTACATTTAAATAGGTCTACCACGGGTACGATTTATTATAATATTTTATTACATAAATATTACTTACAATATTACTAAATTGATTGATGGTCCGTGATAGGGTTTAAAAAACTTATATTATTTGGAGGCATATTTTACAACTAGTCTGCCAGCAGATGGGTCCTAAAATCAAACTCACACATAGATCGCATCAAATACACAGGCTACAAGTAAAGAACTTGATACTCATCCTATTAATCATCCAATAAAACGTCTACAAGCTCAATGTAGTTAATTTATTTATTTCGATTTTTAAAATTTTTGCTATCCATACGCCATCTCATACCTTTAAATGACACCCAGACACAGAACAAATACAGATTTTCATCATATAAATATTTTTCCTGGGTAGGGATCGCATTCATGACCTTGACACACAGGAAAGTATAACAAAATCACAGATAGGCGCCATTAGGCCCATCAAAAATATTCATGACGATTTTAATCATTGAAACATATTTTAAAAGAATGAATAATTAATATATAATACTACTCGAGTATTTTACTTCCCCCTGTATCAGACAGATGTCATAAGAGGCGACTAATGGCGGTATTTCAATTGTAACAATGTAGCTCAAATGTACGGGCGAGGATAGGCAGCAGCATCCTAGTCGCGAAACTACGCTCTGTGATTGCCAGCACGCGTGCACAGCGCGGCAATTATTAAGAAAATTCCCGCTTCCTTGGGAAGGCCTATGTTCAACAGTGGACTTTTAATGGCTGATATGATAAAGATGTAATAATTTTAGCCTTATATTTCGAAATCTAAAATTATACCAAAAATTATATTCAGACGCCGCTTATAACTGCGTCATAAAACTTTAACATCAAAATAAGAAAGTTAAATGTCCAATGGTACGAGACTTCTTATAAAGTGAGTCTTGTAAAAAGGCAGGTGACAGTAAGTTAACCATTTCTTGAGTTTTAGAGTGTCCTTGTTATTTGCCATGAAAACTGTTTATTTTTAAATTGGGATCATAATAAACCCAATTATATCATAATTCAACCAATTATAAATCCACTACGAGGCCTTTAAAACTATATATACAAAACTATGTTCTAGAAAGTGAACACAATCAGATATTTTTTAAGCAATAACTTTAATATAAAATGGTTATCAACCAGCTAAAAAAACTTAAGTTGCTTTTTCCGAAATAATACAGACATAGAAGTATAAGTGAAAGAAAGTGAGACATATAAGTGAAAGAAACACGTAACTTTTACCGTTCACGCAGAAAAGCTTTTAAAACGTATATTTGTCGCTCGTTTTTGTCACATTCTTTATTGATGCTCTTTTCCTGTTAGTCGTAGCGTGATGATATACAACCTAAGTTATTCCTCATTATATAAGCTACCTGTTATAGTATGTACCATCAAAATCGGTGCAACCGTTACAACGATTAGCTCAAACATATAGACAAAAATTAAAACAGTTTTTTTTGTTATATGTATTTTATATACATCCATATAAATTTAGTAAAAAGCAGTAGTTTTAATATTACAAACAGACACTATAACTATATTTATATTATTTGTATTGATGCTACTCGCTGATAATGTAACTTACTATATGTAATTTCCGAAATCAATATCAGTAGTTTTAAACCCTATTTATTACAAACAAAATTACAAATATTTTTCTCTTTTTAAAAGATACTGTTATAAAAGTTAATGTTGAGATAATATTACATAGAGCAATGTTGATATTGTTTGAACATGTAAAAATACAGATGCAAGTAGAATGACTGCAGAAATATATAGAGCGCCAATGGAAGAGTTGGTTGTAAGACGACGTAGGCGAACATACCTTCCTTCACCTGTTAGAATAGGCATTAAAGAAAGACCAGGTTGTAAATTCTTAGAATAAACAAAGATTCTGAAATAAGTTCTAAGAGAACAAAGAAAATTCTAAGAACGTAGTAAATGGATACACATAGTGAGAGTTTGTACCGCCGACTTGGTGAAACTTCACGCGATCAAATCCCGACTATCACTCCGATGTGGAGTATATGCACTACAATTAAAGTCTCAGCTTGTGTGGCGTGATCATTAAAGATCGACTGCCAGGAAGGGGCACCGGCGTGATGTATATGTCCATGTACATTATCTTAATAATACTGCTGTAGAAATAAACATACTTACATAATTACACTGTCTTGCATTTACGGTGATAAATTTCCGCTAATTTTATAAGTCTCATTTCATTTTTAAATAAACGTTTGAAAATGTATTAATAAATTAAAAAAAACATTTATTGACCACACAAAATAAATAAATGAAAACATTACAAAAATATAACACAATAAGTAGCACGTTGAGAAGAAAAACAAAAACGGAAGAATGCAAAAAAAGTGGAGAATGCGATACAAGACTAGTATGTGAAGATAACGGTTAATTAGGTGCACGCCTTAGCAAAAGCTGTAGAGGCATCGTGTAGGATGTCACTGCAGTGCTGGTCTTCTGACAGGACCCTATATTGACGCGTTTAGGATGAACATTTAAAGGAGAGAACATATTTAATAGTAAAAAAACAAACATAATTAAAGAAATTTACAAATTATATACACAACTATATATAAATATTAAATTAAGTAGGTCCACACTAATTTATATTAATTTGCTTCCGTAACTATTCGATGTACCAAATCCAATTGCAAATATCCACTGGCAAACAGCGTACGTTACAATCTCACTAATTGTCCAACAAAATAATACATCAGCCTTATCGGCCGCTAGGTGGCGTGCGCGCCAGCGAGGCAAGCGACACAAATTAATAGGTGCAGAGGTGCAAAGAAATAATGTGAGGTGACAATATATTCTCAGATGTTTAAAAAGTAAAAGGCAAGTTTCCAGGTTTAAAATGCTGTAATCATTCATACATTGATCTGACTCGGAGGTAAGTCGCTTAGAGCACTTGTGTTACGGTCATTAAACAATAGAGGAATCACAATGACAATACTTAAATACATATCTAACATCCAGACACAGAACAAACTCAAATATCATCATCAACATGTGCGTACTGGTAATCGAACCCACGACCCTGAATGCCAATGTAAATGCAAGACGAATTTTACTTTACTCTGGGATAACTTTGCTTCTATCCTTTTTCTAGGTTCGATTAAGTAAATTTATTTTATAATTTATCAAAGATTTGCGCAAAATATGCCACAATTAATACAAGCGCCTGCCAAGATACTTACAGGTATCTTTGAGATGCCCACAGGAACGTATATAATATCATCATTACCATCACCATTACAGCCATTGGAAGTCCATTGCTGGATATAGGTCTTCTCAAGAAAGGGGGAATTTCGCCACGCTAGGTAAGCGTGTTGGTAATCGTAAAGTGCAGCTTTCGCGACGGGGATGCTACAGTTCATCTCTAACCTGTGCATATAAGCTACACTATTTTAGATGGATATATCGTCAACTGTAGGTTCTGGTACCTTAGTCTTCTCTTACGAAATCTGGTGTTGGGAAGTACTATTCTACTCTCCGGTACCTCATGACTATGCCGGTACCTCACGGCTATAATATAAAATAATTCTTTATATAAATCATTTATTTACTGGACTGTCACACCAGACCCTGTAATACCACATTTTCGTTCAGAAATTATAGCAGTTTGTGTGATTGGTAATCTCACAAACTCTCCGCCGTCTGTCTGTGACGCCGTCTCGACTTAAACGCTGATCCAATTTCAATAAAATTATATAAGATCAGTGGGAATGGAAAAGAAAATATGCTACTCGAAGTAGTAATTACGTGCAGACGAAGTTGCAGGCATCAGCTAGTTTCAAATAAATGACTCAAACTGTTTTTATCAATAAAAATAGTTCATATTATATATAGCTTCTTTACAGCAGGAAATTCCTCTGAGAATTTATAAATTTTTCTCACATCCTGCGGGATTAATTTCAGAACTAAAAGCAGCTTTTACTCCGCCCTATTATTAAAGATATCATATATATATATATATATATATATATATATATATATATATATAAGCAAGGATATGTATAAGCAAGGATGTAAGAATGGAAAGACAATAAACATTGCCCGGATCATCTGCCTCTCATAATTTGTGCAGGCGCGTTATGGTGGCGATTAATTGATCGAACCATTGTCCAATAATATGTACTCCTATCTCCTCGGATAGAGAAATCAGTGGACCCTTTGTAAGCGGATTGCAACACCGGCCAGCATTTGCGTGTGTTACAATTCGGCGAGGATAATGATTCCGACTTACAGTTTTGGGTTAACGTTTGCAGTTGGGTTTGGCGTTGTTTGTTTTGCTGATAGTGTTGCTGGGAGACTGTACTTTGGTATTTGCGTTTAAATGGCATGTGCATTGAACGATTTATCTCGGTTGTTCTCTTATTAGGTGTATAAGATTGACAAATGAGAGCGGTAATGTATTGATATAATTAATGTAATAATTTAATTTTTATTAAATTCGGCCAATTATATATAGGAGCCTATAAATATCACAAAAATATTCTAGCGCATTGCCAACCTTGTGACTTAAATATATTATGCCACATTACCCAGTAATTTTACTGCCTTTCTCACCCTTCAAACCGGAACACAGCAATGCAACAAACACTGCTATATGGCGATATAAATAGGTGAGAGTGAGGTACATACAGACGACGATCTGTATGAGGTCTACCTCATGATTATAGTCATAAAGAGTCAATCCAGGGCGGTTAAATGTTGTTGTATATTAGATATGGGTTACCATCAAAGGATTATTAAAAAAAAAAACAATGGCTATAAGCGAAGAAATTCTAGAATTAACTTAGCCTTAATGCTTTGCCATGTACAATTTTGTGTTTCCTAATTGACTGGCCAGATTTTTTTTATGAAACTTTCTCTAAATTAGGTTTGATTAACCTACATTTTCAACAAAATCTCTGAATAAATACGTTAAAAGTGTTATGGATAGATAAATGCTGAATTATATTTAAGATATCAATTTAGTAGAAAAAAAAAACAACTGGTCTTCAGGCAGGACTCAAAGCTTTTTTTTAGAACAATAAATAATATTAGGAGTGTATCTGCTGTGTATCGGTAGCAGGTAGTGAATTTGAAGCCTCAGACAATCGTTGATTTTTTTCTAGTAAATATAATCTCAATATAAGTATTCCTATTGATATAAAAATTACATGACTAACTGTAACAGACAAACTATTTGTATCAAAGGTCTATGTGACCTTATGTACCTAAAAAGATCCAAATAAGTCTAGATTTGTAAATATCTTGATTAAGTCTAAAATATACTTGTCCTCTCCCAAGAGAATTATCCCAATATCCCAGTGATTTTCATCATACCAGCAATTGGAAGTCCACTGCTGGACATTAGCCTCTCAAGAAAGGGGGAATTTAGCCTATAATTGCCGCGCTGGGCAAGCGTCGCAATCGCAGAGCGCAGCTTTCGCGATGGGGATTCTGCTTCTCTTCCAGCCCTGTGCATTTGATCTGCATTTTTTCGGATGGATATACCCCTATCTGCCGGTTCTGGTACCTCAGTCGCCTTTTACGACACCTACAGGGGTAGGTACTATTCTACTCTGCCGGTACCTCACAGCTAAAACACAACCTTTATAATTCTTAGTAAATTAAAGTTATAATACTTCAATTTATAAATATCACCTATCAATTAAAAAGTGACTCGCAACAAAGCCATGCCATCCGCGGTGGGAGTCGCAAAATATGATAGACAGACGGCTAGGGCGCGATGTAGCAGGTGAATTTATAGCCCAGATACCCATTATACTTGTTGCTTGTAAATACTTACAACCTTCACCCGGCATCCCAGCAATAAATGCCGATCACATTATGCACTTTAAGACTATTACCATAAGATTGACAAAACTTTTTGGTGAGGGTTCCAGTTAAGTTGGTGATGTGTTACCGCATAAGTGGGGTGGTCACGTCCGTAACGTGGTTTTATTGGCGAATAATATGCCGGGAATTATTGCATGTTGACAAATGTTTGAAACGGGACATCGAGATTCATGTATGTTGTAATTTATTAGTGTGGAGATGGCAACACTTTGTATTTTGCCGTATTTTCTGTTGAGTTGATGGTTTTTATATATCAAGCTATATGTCGGTTATGCCGTGACCAGCAAGGAAGAATAGTACCTCCCAATGCACCAGGTGTCGTAAGAGGCGACTAAGGTACCAGAACCGACAGATGGCGGTATATGCATCCGTAACAGTGCAGCTCAAATGCTCAGGGTGGAGATAGGCAGCAGCTTCCATCCCAGCGCGGCAATTATGTGCAAAAAACCTCCTCACTTAGAGAGGCCTATGTGGGCTTCTAACGGCTGGTATGATGATCATGATGAAAATGTCATTTCTAAAGGGCATTGAGTCAGATTTACCCGAATATTTGAAAGAAGGATGATGCCATTGCGACAGATCTTAAGCCCTAGGATATCGGTAGCTTAGAATAATACCTCTCTTTCTAACAGGTGTTATATGATTCTTGGCATATTTCTCCCGCTTCCTTTACTCACATTAGTTCCTTCATACACGCTTGTTTGTTAGTACTGCTCACTAGAGCCTTCGTTCCCTTCTTATTTTTGTCGTCCTATATTAATTACCCATTAACTTCCGCTCTATATAATTATACAGTCGTTGAAATTAATGCTGATTATTTAAAAATGTTTCGAACAGGATATTTTGTACATAACATACTTTTTAAACTTTTTCCTACTACATTTAACAATGTTAG
>JACJUM010004390.1:3350308-3444743 GCA_020976665.1 Heortia vitessoides
TTAATCATAACATACTTTTTAAACTTTTTCCTACTACATTTAACAATAAAAGTTTGAAATAAAAATGTAATTAAATAAATTCATAGAATCTGTGGGGTTATTGTTAATTGCAGTAGAATTGCAGTCTAAATTAGGAGTACTAACGAAATACTCCTCAAATTGGCTCTGGGTTTCAGATGCTTGAGCATCCTTGAGGATTGATTCCATTATTTTATGATGCTTTTCGAAGCTAATTTTGCACTACGGAAACGCGCCTGAGCCTTTGGACATTTTCCTCACTGCAATCACCGAACCCATCTATCATAGTCTGCAGTTTGTCCTGGTCATCTATAACTTAATTATAATTACTGTCTGCCAGATCTTTTTTAATACACTATATTTTTTTTAGGATTCCAATAGTCTTTTCGTTGTCAATTGAAAATCCTTTGTTTTCATGTATCGAAAATTATTTGAATATAACGAACTAGCATTAAATCCATATTTATTTAACGGGCTTGACAGCGCAGATGGTAGAGATCCTGTCTTGTTCACCAAAAGAGTTCGATCCCCACCCAGGACAAATATTTTTATAAATGAGTAAATTCCCACAACATCACATACATTCACCAGATTCCGAGATAACTCGCTTAAAGCACTTGTGTTACGAAATTTAGACAACAGAGAAATCGCTAAAATACTTATATTTAACACCCAGACCCAGAAACAAATATAATCATATAAATATTTGTCCTGGTTGGGAATCGAACCCACGACCACACAAGGCAAGATCACTACCATCTGCGCCATCGGGGCCGTCTTATATATGATGAATACATGTGTGTATTTTGTGTTTGAATGATAAATATGTATTAAATTATTATATTTATGATTCCTCTGTTGTCAAATATTCGTCAAACAATTGTTGGAGCGACTTATCTCGGAATCAGTGTATCAATGTATGTGATGTGAATTATTATATTACACTATTAAATCCGGCTACTGACTTCATTGCAGCAATCTTAAATGGTAAGTTTGGATGGTAAAGATAAAATTGTTCTAGATTCTTGAAAAGTTTTGTAGTCATTGCTTGTTTATAGACTAATGAGATCGGCGAGTTATCTCCAGTGCATAGTTTACGGCCGACGGCAGCTTCGACGGTTATCGCTTACTATTGTAGTTTAGAGTAGACCCCTACTATTGTTTGCCGATGCGTCGTTATGCGGAACTGGGGCCATTCGTTAGCGGAATCAAGAGCATTGAGAATGTATTTAATTAATTGTACAATTTAAACAAATTTACTTACTACATCGAGCTTAATTGTAATTAATAATTATTAATAGTTAACTCGATGTGGAATAATTAAATTTTTGTTACAGCTACGTAATTGTATAATTGGGATAACCAGTACAATTGTGTTAATAAGAAATAAATTAAGCGGACATTTTAAAAGCCTTTATACACAAGTGTGCATTTATACCCCACTCTCACCTATTTCCAGCACCCACATGTAAATCCACAATATCTTATATATTGACCTGACTCAGAGATAAGTCGCTTAAAGTACTTGTGTTACGGACTTCAGATTACAGAGGAATCACAAATATACTATTTAAATACATATATGTATTTAAATAGTATATTTGACACCCAGACATAAAACAAACATAAATGTCATTTTATAAATATTTGTCCTGGGTGGGGATCGAACACACGACCTTTGGCGCACAAGACAGGATTACTACCATCTGCGCCATCGGGCCCATCGTATAAAAAAGGAATCAAGAGCATTGGAATACATTTAACCATTATGAATATTTTAGTAATTGCATTTTTAAGTGGATGTTTTGTATATTTCCAAAGAAAGGTTATAGGGACCGCAATGAGTCAGGTTGCGCATTTTTAACGAACTGCCGACCTACGTAGACATTCGATTAATAGTGCAAATATCGGTTCGCCTTATGTTCGCATTATTGCCGTGGGGTACCGAAAGAGTAGAATAGTACCTCCTTTGAACCAGGTGTCGTAAGAGGCGACTGAGGTACCGGCGCTGACAGACCCATCCGAAACAGTGTAACTCAAATGCATAGGGCGGGGATGGGCAGCAGCATCCCCGTCGCTAAACCTGGCATTATGATATAAACCCCCCCATTTAGGAAGGGCTATATCCAGCAGTTGACTCACAACGGCTGGTATGATGAGGTTCATCCTAGGCGGTTGTTTTGTGAAGACGTCACTAAAGGTGGATATAGTTATTGGAACGATATATTAAATTAAAAATAATTAGATACGATACATACACTTTATGGGCCAGATATGATCTGGTTATTTGAGCACTTAGATATTGTAGTCGGCAAATAAACTAAATAAATAAATAAATATGTACCTTCATCTGGGTACACAGTAAAGTTTTATCCTGTAATTCTGTAACCGTGGCAATTTCACTCCCGTTTTTCAGTCTTAAATCTATAAACGACCTACCGGCATACTGTTTGATCCCGGGCTTTAGACGATTCACTATGATGGGCTGATGGCGCAAATGGTAGGGAATCTATCTTATGCGTTAAAGGTCGTCGCTTCGAACACCAACTGGAACAAACATTTATACAATGAATATTTATGTTTGTTTTGTGTCTGGTGTGAAATATGTATTTAAGTAAGTGTTTAATATGAATTGTGTGGATTTATTATTATTTAATATTATTAGTTTTGTTTTAATGTTTATTATTAAGAAAACTATTTTATTCAGTTACAGTTTGCACGTAGGACTTCAAGCCAACCCTAACTTAACGTGATTCCTGTCTTCCCTACCCCTAGAAAATATTTCAAAACAGCCAGAGGTACACAGGGAGAAACCAGAAGCAGACAGCCTCCCCCCCTTTTGTAGCGACTATTTCTGGTGGCCAAAAGCCTTTATGTATTTATAATACTACACATTGGATTATTTTTAGCAAACAAAACTAGAACATATCATACCTGTTTAGGGTTTTCGGTATTAGGGCAAGTGATATTATGAGACATTTGTAAAAGGACTATTGCGAGTAATGGAAGCGAGAGAGGTATGCCAAGATCGTAGCAAGTGGAGATCCATAGTCTCTGCCAGTGTCCCACTGGCGTGATGTATGTATATATGTAAGTTCGAGATACTTATCATTCCGACACTTGATTAGGTCAAAAATGATTATGATATATTAGATTATGCATTATGAGACAAAATAGAGAACCTAAAAAATCGTCGTCACTTGTACATTTTCATCACTATAAAATGCAGTTTATTAAAGGTATAAATTTTATGTTTGATGTTTCAAGTATCTCGATGAAGAGTGTGGAGTGCAGTTTTATTCAACAGTGAACGCGCCTTTTATCTCTTGTTTATTATCATTATGATCATAGCAGCTATGGAACGTTCACTGCTGGAGCGTAGATTCTCGAAGGGAATCCTTGCCATCCAGATGGATAACCAAGTAAAAGTAAATAAGCTTACTTAGGCTTATTGCATTTGAACTATACTGGATACCGCTATTACTCGTTTCCGGTATCTCATTCGCCCATTTCGAGACTACAAGGTGTGGTACTATTCTACTCTATCCATACCGGCATTATTACTCTAAATTGAAGGAATGATTCAATCATAGTAATAAAAAACGTGAAATAGATATCAAACAAAGTTTCTAAATGTTACAACTTAAGACATAATCTATCAATTATTAAAAAACTAATAATCAAATTGTGTCAAACTAAATCAAACAGGCTGTGTGGTACCAGCAAAGTATAATAGTACTTTACCCTGGATAACAATACTGGAAGACAGATGGCGGTATAATCACTGGAAACAGTGCAGCTTAAATTCAACTTGGCGGAAATGGGCAGCAGCGTTCCCGTCGCGAATCTACGCTCTGGGTTTGCCACTATGCTTGCCCAGCGCGGTAATTATGGGCCAACTCCCCCTTTCTTGGACGGGCCTATATCTAGTGGACGTTTTACGACTGCATTGCTGATGAATAATAAATCACAATAAAGGTACTCGTTTGAAAGTCCATTGTCGATACCGGGCGGTACCTTCACATTGGCCAAGGCGATACGCTGATCTGACAATAGTATTGTTTACTCGATTCCGTGGCAGTAAGTCATGTGCCACGTTTATAGTTAATAAATCCAACGCTGGCACTGCCGTAGGAGCGGAATTAATTACCGTTTCACTTTTGGCCGGGCCGTGTGATCTTTAATGCTTAATATTTTACTGTACTATGATTTATCAGCTGGCATTTCGCTTGGAGCTCGGAGGTGTACTTGTATACGTTATGGTTTTATCTAAATGTTTATTGGAAGCAACATCTTTGTAGTTTTGGAGTTGTAGATGTTATTACTAGTAGGGTTAGTTAATATAGATGTATTTACTGATCAAGTGAAGAATCATCATTCTAGCCATTGGAACTCCGCTGCTGGACATAAGTCTCTCCAAGAAAGGAGGTTTTTTGCCCGAAATTGCCGTGCTGGGTGCCGTGTTGGCAATCACAGAGCGCAGATATCGCGACGTGGGCGCTGCTGCCCTTCTCCACCCTGGGCATTTAAGCTGCACTGTGTCGGATGGATATACCGCCATATGTCGGTTCTAGTACCTCAGTCGCCTGTTACGACACCTGATGCAGTGGGAGGTACTATTCTATTCTGCTGGTACCTCACGGCACAATTAAGAATAAAAATTATATTATTTTTCTCCAAGACTTGCTAATTACTATTATCATCATAGCAAATGTGGAACAAACATTGCTGGGCATTGGCTTTAATTTTTTCTCATAATTCCAGCTCTGGGCAGGTCTGGTGGCAATTGCAGATCGTAGTTTTGCAACGGGAATACTACTGCCCATCCCTTCCTTTTGACTTTAAGGCTTTAATAAGAAATTTTCATTATCTTTTCCTATCAGAATGTTTCAAGTCATTAAATAAAATTGTATTTGATGTCTGTGTCGAAAGTGAAGACTTTAAACAGTATTTTACTCCACATTTGCCAAGGCATATTTCAAGTCATTACGTGGGGTACCGGTGGAGTAGAATAGTACCTCCCTCTGTACCAGGTGTAGTAAGAGGTATCGGGACCGGCAGATAGCGTATAACCGTCGGAAACAGCGCAACTCAAATACATATGGGATAGTGGGGATGGGCAGCAGCATCCCCATCGCTAAATTGCGCTCTGCGATTGCTACCAATATAGATAATATTTTTCTAGTGGTTCCAGTGGTTCTAGTGGTCCAAAAGTCAGTGGTACAAATGGTACAAATGGTAAACTTAACTACCTTTTTACCACAAATGTTCAATATCCACCACTAAATAAAACTCATTAGCATAAGTACAAAGCGCTCTTACGAGAACACGCTCAGGCCGCAATAATGCCGGGCCAATGGATGCAAATGCTTCCAACTCGAGCCTACTGCTTTCGGATTCTCCAAATTCTAATACAATTCCACAGTGTAATAATGTATATGGTTGTTTACGCGATGCTGTACCAACAAATATTCAGTTCGTGAGATTCCCAGCGTACTTTGGTTCTTTGTAATTAATTTACGATTAGACTGCGGCGGTTTGTGGCTGACATTGAGTCCGGACGTTAGTAATTTAAAGAGATTTGCTGATTAAATAAAAGTACACTCGTACTTTTTCTAGAGGTTCCGGAGACATCATATGAATTCCTATAATCGTAAATTATTATTTTCATTTATTGTAACATATACTCCAGTAAAGTTTTACTTTAATGTATTCAGTTTTTCGGGAATGAGTAATAAATATTATTATAATTATCGTCATTGTAGCATCTGTAGAAGATATACAGTCGGATAAAAGTCTCTAAGAGAAGGGTGGACTTCTGTCAGTGATTGCTGCGCTGCACGGAGGCAGAGCATATATTCGTGAGGTTCAACACCATTTGTCGCTTCTGGTACTTCAGCTAGAGTCAGATTCTTACGACACCTAGTAGAGGGGGAGGTACTATTCTACTCTGCCGGTACCGCACGGCAATCATTATTATTGATAGCTTGAGAGAAGATTTGGTTTAATCTTCCGTTTCAAATGGAAAACTTATTTACTTTTAGAATACTTTAATCGAAACGTATCTCGGAATATGAATCAAACAAAGATCTCCCTGATACACTAATAACACTAAGAAGACATTTATACATACGCCTTTTTTATTAGACCATGTCGACAAACAAGCACTCACTGCAGCCTATAGACGCTCGATATATCACAAAGATATCACAAACGCGTTGCTGCATAAAAATATAACGAGTGTTCCTACGCTCGTACTCTTGTCGGTACGTGGTATAAAGTTGCATGTCACCGACAATTTTCTGCAATACGATATCTGTGTATTTTGCACTGTTTCAGAACTGTTGACGTTTTTTTTTTGCGTTTAGCTCAACTATCTAGAAAGAAAGTTCAACTATCTAGCAACTTTCTACAGTTGTTAGAAGTGGACCAAAGGAAATAATAATAATAAATTCGCACATATTGTCATCACTAGTCAGACAACAAAACCATCACAACTATAATACTATAATATTTATTTATTTACGATTTAGTTTGACACACACGAGTCGAATTGGTGTTTTATCTTACCAACTTATTGTAAATTAAGTGGGCACATATAATAAGCAGAAGCTTAAGATTCCTGTCAAAGAGACAATTATTATTTCCAGCAGTATACGCCTGAGAAAAGTTTATTTATCTTGTGTTATCACAAGGATATTACTAGCGCATTGCCAATCCTGATACTTGTAGATATTATGTCACTTTATTAAGCCATTTCACTGCCTTGCTTACCCTTCAAACCAGAGCAAACACTGCTGTTTGCCGGTAGAAATGAGATGTACCTCTCGTCATATGCCCAGGGCTATTTGATGAAATGAAATATGTCAAATAGTTCCAATTGGTATGGTGAGCGATATAATCTCATGACGCAAGTACTTACATTCCGTAGTGACAAGTCAGCTACGGTCCTTAAACATTAGAGGCCTCACGTTTACCAGATAGCACATTAAAATGGAATGGTACAAAATGTTGACAAAATGACTATAAAGTGGGCGCAGTGATATATATTTATCGAGATGAGGGTAATTTTGCAATCGACGGCTGTTAAATGTTTACCACTAATTAGTATCAGGTATTTAACGATGTTCTCAGTTGCGTATTTAAGATTTTCTACAATTATATTAAGCCACAGGAAATTATGTATTTAATATTTTTATCATAGGTTTGCTGAAAACAGATTCGAACTTGTACTAACCAACCTAGGTTGTTACAGTATGAATTATCTTATCAATCTATAAGACAGAAACCCTACAGAAACACTCATTACTTAACCGGTAACTTATTTAATTTTTTCTTCTTCGTTTCTCGATAGACAAGTGACTCAATTACCTTAGACGTAGCTTCAGGTAATATTCCTGTTGCATCAGTAACACATAAGTTAATCTTCAGCCTTTGTGATTTGGTATAAAGGCTGACGTTTCAGATGTCTTTCTTAAGAGGAAGTATCTTTTTATATATACTATCATCAGAGCAGCCATAGAAGTTCCACTGCTGGATATTGACCTTTCCCACCAGAAATTTTGTCCATTATTGGTGCGCTGTGCAGGCGTGCTTGCAACCGCAAAGCGTACAGGATCATGCTGAATGCAAGCTGCATATAATCAGTCTCATTGGAGATCTCTTGGGCAGGTCTATGACAGGCAGCGTAAAGCCTTCCGCTGATGTGTTGTATTTGAAAATAAGTACAATAAACATGGCCGAGGAATCCGAATGGAAAATACGATCGTGATCTATTTTATATTTATCAAATTATTACCGACTTCAATAGACGTTGTCGTTTACAAAGCGCCGCGTGCCCAACAGGTGCCCACCGGCCAGCTCCGAGCTCTAAATAGCTTGAAATTGAATCGGTATCAGTATAATTTTTTAACTATCAGTTTATCGGACGCGTGGCTAATATCGAAACCCGTCCGGTACTGTCGTGAACAAATGGTGCGCGCGCGTAAACACCCGCAATATTTTACGTTCGTGCTGCAGCTCGGTGCGGCTCAAGATTCAAGAATAAAGCAATTAGTGCGTAAACAAGATTGTAGGCACTACGATTGTCAGGCGCAAAAAAATAAAGTTAATATTTCCGAATAGAACTGAGTCATTGCAACATTTCACAGCGCCCTCTCTAACTATATGCATAAAACTGCTATCTATTACAAATAATAATCTTTATACAAACACTAGGCGTTTTGGATGTGGTTAAGGCTTAAATGTCAATTCAAAACTGATGATAACAAAATATGAATAAACAGTTTAGTTAACTGTTATCTGTCAATTGAATTATAACTTTCGATAGCTTAAGGATCCTAAATCTGTTTCCGAATTTGCATAGATCATCATGATCTATGCAAATTCGGAAGCGGGCAGGTGCTGTAGCACCTGGGGCTTCCGAATGTATAGATAAGTATAGATAATATTAAGATCTTCACGAACATACTGGTTTCTGCTGTTCTTGATGTCCTTGGTCGCTCAAGTTAGAGAATTAAACCAGTCTCTCTTTAAATTTTTAGAACCATTATCGGATGAGAGGGATACTTGGCTCTGTAATTAAGGTGACGAAACGCTCTAATAATGCAGAATTTTCTACGTATTACAGTCCTTGAACCACCTTTTTTGTAAAGCGCTCGTAAGCAAAGCGCGCGGTCCGCTTTAGAGAAACGCTGCACAGGGACTGAATTCCCAAGAGCCAGGCTTTTTACTGGCATACCCTCGCGCCCCTCAGATTCCATGCGTTTACGAAGTCAGCTATACAAATTTAAGCTTTGAGACATCTTGCAGTAAGTAGCGTCGAGTAGCACGAGTTATTTATATTAGCATTATGGTATTGGATATCATAGCTTGTTAGTAATATTATTTATATTATAACAGTTTTACAATTACAGCACATTATATTAAAAAAAAAACTTAAATGAAGACAAAACCATTATTAAAATAATTTAAAAACATGTTAGTTTGACAGCTGTCGAATTGATGGAGCGAAGTCACCGCTACGGATGGTGAAGTTTGGGCAGATACATTGCACAAAACATTCAGCTGTATGTTACTGTCAACGTAGATTAGTGCCTCTTCTGTTCTGTAGGAGGCGGCTGAAGTATTGAAATCTACATATACCGATATAATTACCCCAAAACAGCGCCGGTCAAATGCAACAGGGCGAGAATGGGTAGAAGCATTCGAACATAAAGCTGCACTCTGCAAATACCACCACAACTGCCTCCAGACAGCAAGGTAATTATTTGCGAAAGCATTTAAATCATTCTTATTCCAATATAGTATGTCATTCGGTTGATATGATGTTGATAATTGCAGAGAAGTCAAGTCACCTAGGCAATTTACCAGCGTGTTTCCACGCGTTTGTCATTTCCTTGGAAAGAGGGTCACATTGGCTATTCATTGAAAACATGGTCTATTGACAAATCAAAATTTTACATCACGTTAACGCATAAGCGATATAGGCTCCATTAGAGTAACGCATCTTCGACTTCTTTCACATGAGGTAGACCTCATACAAAGGTCGTCTGTTACCTCACTCTCAAACATAAAATTTTATATGGCAAAGCATTAAGACTAAGTTATTTCTAGAATTTCTTCGCGTATAGCCATTGTTTCTATTTTTATAGATCATAACAAGAAACTTTCATAAAAATCCTTTGATAGTGACCCATAACTAATATCCAACAACATTTACCTGCCCTGGATTGACATGACCATATTCACGAGGTAGACCTTATCTTACTTTCACCTATTTTTACCGCCAAAAAGCAGTGTTCGCATTGTTGTGTTCCGGTTTGAGGGGTGAGAGAGGCAATTAAATTACTGAGTAATGTGATATAATATCGTGATATCCTTGTGACATTGCGAGCGTCTATAGGCTGTGGTGACATTTACTATATAACATACTGAAAATAGAAGCCTAAGTTTGAGTTGATTACTCTATTAAACATACCTTAGTGTCTCATGTGGAAAGTTTTCGATCAATATACGTATATGTGATCAGCTAACTCTAACTGTGAGCCTTATGAGCCAACTCAAAAAGCCTAACGAGCTATGGAGAGGGCGAAGGCAGGCGACCCTTGTAGCGCAGTGGTATCAGGCGCAAGTGGAGACTTTAGGGTTGCGGGTTCGATTCCCGCACCGACACAAATGATTTGTCTCGGGGTCTGGGTGTTTATTGTTACCTTGTCTGATTCTGGATCCCAACGGTAAAGGGTAAATTCTTAATTAGGAACCGGATAAAGGTACAGCATACCTTCTCTAACAAATCAATCTCATATTCGATCTATCCTAATAATATTATTTAATTCTCGGAGTATCTTTGTGCGATTCCAATTAGGAATAAGGAGATCTGTAATAGGACCAAAGTTACCGATATAGCCCGGCGGACTAGAAGTTGAAGTTGCAGAGGGCAGGGCACTTAGTATGTAAAACCTATGGCCGATGGAGCAGTATGGTTCTGGAATGGAGAACATGTAGCGGTGTTGGATGCCCGCCCACAATACCTTGTGACAGACGATCTTACAAAAATCGTAGGATAGCGCTGGACACTGATCTTATCATTGACATATCAGCCATTAGAAGTTCACTGCTGGACATAAGCCTCCCTAAGAAAGGAGCCATATTTGCCGCGCGAGGCAAGCGTGTTCGCAATCGCAGAGCGCAGCTTTCGCGACGGGGTTCCTGCTGCCCATCCCCACCCTGTGCATTTCTGCTACACCTTTGCGGATGGATATACCGACATCTGTCAATTCTGATACCTTAATCGCCACATAGAATACCTGGTACAGGGAGAGGTGCTTTTCTACTCTAATAGAACACGGCTTATAGGCCGTATACAACCAGTCCTATTGGAGATCACTTTGGGAGGCTTATTTATATACAACAGTGGATATCCTACAGCTGATATGATGATGATGAATCCGTTGGTCATACAGCCTAGGACTTTCACGCTCGTCCTTGCGAGACTGTTTCCTAGTAACCTTTCACTAGAATGATAAGGAACTAATTTCAAGATGTATCTCTATTCAGATGTATGTCGAACTAAAACGCTTAGGTCAATAACCTAATTACTAAGAACTTGTAAGCTATAATTACATCATCATCATATCAGCCATAAAACGTCCACTGCTGGACATAGGCCTCCCTAAGTAATCTCCAATCTCCAACCATGACAACAGATATTTAAATTTACAAAAAACTATATAAGTGTTAAATATAAAACAATCAAAAGAAGGACACATCGTTTACACTCAATAGATTCTCTTATTAATCGGTGAAGGTTTTTACAAATGTTCTGTATGTGTAAAATGTTATATTACAAGTCAGGGAGAGATATTAAATTAACTCAATTACTGGTGCTTTCGATTCTGCTATACTAGCTGTAAAAAGCAAACTGCAAAGTAAACAGCAAATGTGAAGAAAAAACTAACAGAAAAAAGTAAATTTAACTCATTAACAAGTAACAGTTGTAAAATGTAATTGAATATTTAATATTTCACACACATTGAAGTACAAGTTATGATGTTCTTAACAATCTTAAATAAATGGGAAGCAAAATAACCATTTAATCTTTAAATTTGGGTACGACTGTTTGCTTTCATGTGCATTTGTGCTAGGACAATAAAGGAAAATATAACCTTTATTATTATTATATCAGTCATTTGAAGTCCGCTGCGTGACATAGAATTTTTACCCTTATTTGCCGCATGGTAGTAATCGCAGAGCGTAGCTTCGCGACGGGAATGCTGCAGCCCATCCCCGCCCTGTTGTATATGAGTAGTTTTGGTGGTTATACCACCATATTTCGGTTCCGGCACCTCAGTCGCCTCTTACGACACCTGGTGCAGAGGAGGTACTTTTCTACTGTGCTGGTACTTCACGGCGATATAACAAAACCGTAAACCGTAAACTTTTAAGTATGGATATACCGCAAGCTGAGGTACTGTTTAAGCAAAAAAGAATCTCTCTCTGCAACAACGTCGTTAAAGACGACGGAAATAAGAACAGGTCACGGTATACCACCCGAAACAGCGTAGCTTAAATGAAACAGGACTGGGTAGGGCAGCAAGATCCCCCGCGCTAATATACGTGCTTTGATTACCATCATGGTTGCCCAGCGTGGAAAATAAGAGTAGGAACAAATTACATGAGGTAGACCTCATGCAACAGGTCGTCTGTATTCGTACCTCACCCTCACCTATTTCGTATTGCTGTGTTCTAATGAGAGAGGAAGTTGAATGGTGAGAGGCAGTAATGTTTCATGTGCTTACTATGCAGCTGCCTGTATACTTATTTGTCAACGTGGTCTAATAATAAGAAAAAGCGAAAAATGGCCAGTTCAATGTTGTGTAGGCGTTTTTCAGTTACCCAATAATTTTAAATACGTATTTCCAGTACAATGTTTGTCTGGCCCGATGGCGCTAATGATAGTGAACGTATATTGTATTGTGTTGTGCGCCAATGGTTGTGGGTTCGATCCCCACCCAGGACAAATATTTATATGATGATATTTATATTTGTTGTATGTGTTATATTTGTATTTAAGTATTAAATTTATGATTCGTCTGTGGTCTGATATTCTTAATATAAGTGTCTATGATATGTTGTGTAAATTTATTTGGAAAAAAAGGAATTAAAAACCGACACTGCGGTTTGACGTTTATTGCTTGTCTACTGCACAGTGTCGTGTGAACAGGTTGTCTTCCGAACTCAGGAACTATCGTTAATGCGACCTCCGTGCTGCACTAACAGAGCCGTCAAACTTGTTAGCATTATTTATAATATGTTCACATATCTTAGTGGCATAACACGCTAGGACGCCTCACAGTGCGGGAAATAAATCAAGCTATTTTTATATTAATTTAAGGAAGTTGTTTGCTTGTAAATCGTGAAACCTATTTATTGTGACGTAGACTCTACACGCTACATGCGTGTAGAGAGTCCTATTTGGGTATATGTTTTAACTTATATTACAAAAAAAACCTTTGTAGAGGTCTGGCGGTTGAGGGTTCTTGATCTATGTGGGATCGAGTTCTTTTGCTTTTTCTACACTATAATGATGGAAGTGTTATAAAGTACAAGTAGGTAATAGCTGTATAATGAAAGGATACGTTAGCGGGTGTGGTGCAATTTATGATTGACATTATTTTATATCTATTTATATAGAAATATAGCATATTAGAACAGAAAGTCCACTGTTGGACATAGCCCTCCCAAAGAAAGGGGATTTTTGCCCATAATTGCCGTGCTGGGCAGGCGTGGCTGTAGCATTTAAGCTGTCCTGTTACGGATGGGCGCTATTTGTCGGGTTCGGTACCTTAGTCGCATCTTATGATACGTGGTACAGCTCTACAGCACTGGTTCCCCACGGTTATTTATCAGTACAGCGTAACTCAATTAGCATGGCTCAGGTGAGTAATAACTTTTCCGTCGAAATGTTACGCTGAACAATTATCTCCACGCCTGCCCACTGTGTGTAGCAATTATGGATAAAATTGGATGTCTTGATATTGAAACATTGTAAGCTAAATTAAATTTTTAATGAAAACAAAAGAAAACTAGTAATAAGTGCTCTGTAATAAAAATAACGACTTTAAAGAGGCTTAAGTTCAAAAAAGAGGAATAATGGATGATAATAATTATTGCCGACTGGCTGGAGGTTGTGTTCCATTTTTTTAATTTTCTACCTTTTTTTAAATAGTTCCAAGAGCCTTTGATAATATGGCAATGTGTTAGTTGGTGTCATATCGATGTTTCTTTATTTAGTTTGCAATAGTATCAGGATTATTAATGACCGTAAAGTCTTCCTTTTTATATCTGCAGTTTATCATCGTCATGTCAGCCGTAGGACGTTCATTGTTGAACATAGGCTTCCTCGTGAAAGTGGGATTCATCTCCATACAAATAAGAATAGTTTGTCATGCATCAGGTGTGGTAAGAGGCGGCTGAGCTAATGGAACTTGATACAATCCAATCTAATGTAACAGGGCGGGGATGGCGAGGAGCATTCCGGTTGCGAATCAGCGTTCTGCAATTGCCACCACACCTGCTCAGCGCGGCAATTATGGACTGTACTATAGTTTCCTTTTTTAAAAATAGTAAACTATTTTTTTTTATAAATCAAATTCCCTCTTATTATTTAACCATCGGTAGGTACAGGCTTTAGCCAAGTGATAGGTTAAATTGAAATCACATATTTCCCTACCCATTCGCCAATAATTTTTATGTGTATATAATAAGTATATATATGTGTGTATATATGTATATACATACATATATCAATACACAGTCCCCTTTTTCATATTTAATATATTGTGATAGCATTTATACATATGGGGAAACGGTTGGGTATATTGAATTTAATATAATTTTATGTCAGAACCTTATGCTCAATACTTTATATGCTTATTTAAAAAAAATAGGATAATATTAACTTTTTTTTTCTTATCGTATATAAATATTAAGTGTCACGATGTTTCTCTAAAATGAACTTCTAGAATACAGATTTTAAATGTTTGCTTACTGTATACAGTGTGACACACTTGAGAGATAGGATAGTTTATATCTCAATTTATAGATTTCATATTTTTTTTATGATAACCATAGCTGGGAACAATATATTCTTGAGATGACTTTAGCAAACAATAATGTAAAT
Organism: Heortia vitessoides; assembly: GCA_020976665.1. Classification (NCBI taxonomy): domain Eukaryota; kingdom Metazoa; phylum Arthropoda; class Insecta; order Lepidoptera; family Crambidae; genus Heortia; species Heortia vitessoides. The sequence continues at coordinate 3,365,010 of JACJUM010004390.1, forward strand.
CGATGCTTTGGCATACAATGTTAAATATATAATTCGAGTTTCCAATGTTTTTATTTACTATGTATCTAATGATAGGCAAAACTTTATTTTCAAATAAATATTGTTTATATTTTTAAATGAAATTATTAAATAAAAGCAATTTTGTGAATTAAAAAAAAATATAATATTGATTATAGTAGGGTATATTTAAAGCTATAAAAAATCCTAAACACATTTTAATACAAAAAAATGTTGAGGCAAACTAAGAACCTCCTCCTTCTTGATATCGGTTAACAAGATAGATAATATCTTGTTAACCGACAAATTATTAAAACTTGTAAGACTATTAAAAAAATAAAACCACCAACTAACTATTGTATTTGTTTTAAAACAAGTCGCCGACTTTATGTGTCTACATACAAAGTTCAGACTTTAAAAGGCTTTCCACTCTACGAAATAAAATTGTTATTCAGATTGTCTCATTACCTTTTGTATGTCATGATATGATATCACGTTGAGACAGTAAGTAGGCTTTATGTCATGTACAATAAGTTAAATAAACATACTTAAGGTTAAGTTAGTGACTTAGACCACAGGGCCGTGTTCTGGCCACGCGGTAAATCGACCATCTGGGTGTTCCGACGCAACCAGCTTACTCTTATTGCGTTTATAACTTTTTAGTTTTACCTCCGTTTAATGGGCGTTTGGTAACAACTCATTTGCCAGACATCGCTGGTTAATTTCTGTAATGATTTTGTGTAGGAATGTTTTATAGATCATAGTTTATTGCAATATATATCGTAAGAGAAATGGGTTGAATCATTTGTATTAATTTACAATCAAAGGTCATCGGCATTTGTACCTCACTATCACCTATTTCTACCGCGGTCGCATTGATGTGTTCCGGTTTAAAGGGTGTAAGAGGCAGAGAAATTACTGGGTAATATGACATAATATCTTTAAGGCATAAGGTTGTCAACGCATTAGTGATATTCACGAACGTCTATAGGCTTCAGTCACGCGGATTGTGTGCTTGCTTGACGACTTAGTAATATAAAAAAAAGAAATATAGTTTTTATATGGGTTTAGTTCTGTAACACCACTCAAGATAACAGTCTCATAAAACAATAATAAAACTACTCTTTAACGGCTTGCATTTTAAGTTGAACGTTTCGGTTACCTTTCGGCAATCGTTCTTAAGTTTTTAGGTTGACAAACGATTATGTTGTATGTCAGGATATAAGTTTAAAATCCTGACATAACATCTTTTGTCAGACTTGATTAATTTGAAAGCTTTTTAAATAATAATATAATATACATACACTTACATATATCACGCCTGTATCCGATCAGGGTAGGCAGAGACTAGGGATCTCCACTTTTTATAATCTTGTAATACCTTGCTTTCCTTACTTGCTCTAACCCTTTCATATACGCTCGTTTATTCTTGGTCCTTCTGACTCTCTTTATTACCTCTTCTACCTGGTTATAATATGTTCGCCAAGGTCGTCCGGTACCAATTCTTCCATTTACTTCCGTTCTCTATAATCTATCTCTCTAACTCACGCCATACATAACTAATAATTTCGAAGTACTCTCATTTCAACAGCATTTATTCTATTCGTGTGATTGTTTTGCTATAATAATATAAAAACATTAAATTCTGAATATTTAGGTTTTTTGTCTTAACTTTGGAGTAATTTTATATAATATGCTTAATATGTACATTTGTAACGCAAAAAATATCAATAATAATTACGATACTATGTATACATCGTAATGTCAATAAATAAGTCAAGCGACGCTTCTGCATTGACATCTGTCATTCACCAAGGTAAACGCCAAGGTAGGATGTAAAGGTATATCCTTATGATGTATCTATCCTTTTATAATGAGTTTTTTTTCAGTGTATTTAGACATTCGATTGCCAATTCTAAAGTGAATCAAACGAAGTGGAATCTATTGTAGATATTTTTTAAAACGAGAGTTTCGATACACAATTAGTTGTTTACGATGCAGAACAGAGAAGCAGACGTTTTTTTCTATGTTATATTTGTTTAAACATCCTATAGAAATCGTTATTTATGTACACTTATCCATTATCTTTTTCAACGAAGCACCTGTTCAATCAAGTATATCGGCGTATTCATCTGGTCCCTATATCGGCGCAGCGGGGACCGGTGGGTATCTCTATCTCTCAATCCTGCATATCTGGGGATCGGCTATCGGCCATCTTGGGGTCAGGCAGGTTGGGGCTACATCCGTTTAAATATGCCCTCGGCTGAATGTAAACAGCTGATATCTGATTAGGCTTGTGGCTCGATATCGGGGTTACTATTTGTTCTCGGGGACTTTAAGATTTGCAGCCAATGTATGGAAATAGATTTAGATAAACTAGAAAAAGTTTGCTTCGGGAATTAAGCGTTCTCGCGAATAGGATAGGATATACATCCAAACTCGGCTCTTATTCGGCGGTAGAAATAGGTGAGATTGAGGCACCATTGCAGACGACCTTTAAATGAGGTGTACCTCATATATATAAATATATGAACCTTAACCTCATTCAATCTCTACCGCCTCACTTACTATTATGATACCCATATCTACCGCCAAATAGCAGTTCACATTGCTGCGTTCCGGTTTGAAGGGTGAGAACGGCAGAGAAATTACTGAGTAATGTACTAATTATCTTTAAGTCACAAGGTTGGGAATGCGCTAGTCATCTTCGATTGTAACGAGCGTCTTAAGCTTGCTGTGGCGATTACTATCACGAGTACATACTCTAATTAAAAAGAGGATAAATAAACTATAATAACTAATAAATATAACTTTTAAATTAACTAGAATAGAATCTATATAATTTAGTTGCAGTTCTATAAGTTTATGTAAATGCTGGCCAGTTGTCACTCGGGCGCTGGCAACTGCATTTGTTTGTTAAGCGCAGAAGCGCTTGACAGATATATATATAGATAGATCTTAGCCTTTTTAATTTACATACACAGCGGAGTAAGTTTCAATAATGGTATCACAAAGTCTCTTGTATGTGGCATGTCTTTTGTATTGATTACTTACTTGCATTCAAGAGAAGTGCCGTGTGGTACCGGCAGAGTAGAATAGTACTTCCCACTGCACCAGGTGTCGTGTGAGATGACTAAGGTACCAGAACCGATAGATGGCGGTATATCCATCCGGAACAGTGCAGCTCAAATGCACTGCGCGGGGATGGGCAGCAGCATTCACGTCGCGATAGTCAAGTTCTGCGATTGCCAACACGCTTGCCAAGCGCGGCAATTATGGGCGAGAAACCTCCTTTCTTGGAGGGCCTGTGTCCAGCAGTGGATGACTTTCAATGACTGGTGTGATGATTCAAGAGGAGGTTTGAAAATATAGGTATATTATTGTGACCTATTGCGGCGCCGATTAAAGAGATTTATAGGTTAAAGTTGCACCTCGGGCTTAAATAAAATACAAGTTTTAACTGTGCAATTATTTTGTAAAATATTTTAAACAATAGAAAATTGAATTTCAAAGCTCTTGAAAGGTAATCTTCGAGCTTTATGCCCTATACTCAGTCACTGCCCGGAGGCAATGATGAGAAATAGATTTCAGAATACAGAAACTGTAGGAAATATTTATAATTCAAGTGTATATATATATTAGACGAGTTTAATGGTGAATTTGATAGCATCCCTATCTTGTGCGTAAATGGATTATGGGTTTGATCTCAATCCAGGATACATATTTGTATGATGAATATTTGTATTTGTCCTGTGTTTGGGTGTTAAAAAAACTTATATCGTATGATATCCGTTACACTAGTGCTTATAGCAATTTATCACGGAGTCAGGTCAATATGTTATGGTATGAGATGTTGTGTGAATTATTCAGACTTACCGATAAATAAATTTAAAAATTACGTAAATAGTAAGCTTATTCCTAAAGCAAATTATAGTGTTAAAGATTATGTTAATGATAAAACTGCCTGGGATAAAATTGATCTAACCTAACTATAAGATAACGGTTAGTTAGCGCAGGCGCCGGTTAGGGTTAACCATTAACACTAACTATTTAGTATTGATGGAACCTTTATCACCACCTTTATTGTAGGTCCCTTTCTGGAGGCTCTTATAATCTCGTGAGGTCATCAGTATTATAAATATAATACAGTAGTTCATGTTTCTAAATTAAAATTGTTTAATAATTGTTTTTGACAATTCAAAAGTGAATTAAAAATATTTTGATCAGATTTGATTTGTTTTTTTATTATTATTACCGTTTAGGCACACGTATGTAATTAGGTTCTCAGTGAGTTAAAACATTACACTTCTTTACTAGGAAAAAGAGACTTTCTCTTGGCAATCTTTATAGCATCCTTACAAAGATACGGCGAAATAAAGTGTATATCAACTATTAGGATCGCACGCAAATGTAAAACAATGAAAGAAACTGCAGCGCTGCGTGTCGAACACTCATTAAGATTGCGCGGCTCGCTTGCATGATAACCCCTCTTTAATATCTTGCTTACACGTGTCTTTACTTTGTTATCAGTGAGGCATTAAATGTGCTTATATTATCAAAGCGTGCATTATAATAGAACTGTGTGGAGGTCTCATCATCATCATTATATCAGCCATACTAAGTCCTCAGTTAGACATAGGCCTCCCTATAATAGGAGGATTTTTGCCCGTAATTGCCGCCGACGCCGCTGCCCATCCCCATCCTGTAGTGTATAGGCTGCGCTGTTTTGGATGGATATACGGCCATCAGTTGATTCTGGTACCTCAGTCGCCTCTTACGACACCTGGTACAGATGGAGGTATTATTCCACTCCTCCAATACCTCACGGCTAAAGTGGAGGTATATTTATGTAATTGTAGGTTGGTAAAGAAGCGCGCATCACGTGTGTGAATGTAAGTATTCGTTTTAGTATCTATAGAAGTAGTATGTATTACACATATATGGTTGCGATAAGAATATTTTTTATTAGACTAGGCTGACTAACAGGCAAACAGTCCGCGTGATAGCAAGTGTCACTGCAGCCCAGAGACGCTCGTAATTTTACAAGGATATCACTAACGCGTTGCCAACCTTGTGACTTCAGGATATTATACCGCATTACTCAGTAAATTCACTGCCTCTCTCACCCTTCAGACCGGAACACAGCATTGCGAATACTGCTATTTCACAATAGAAATAGGTAAGAGTGTGATACCAATGCAGACGACATTTTGTATGAGGTCTACCTGTAAAACTGCCTTTTAAAACGCTATTTCCAGTTCTTAAAAGTAAATTTTCAATTTTTGGCCTTGCCTATAATCGTATCCTTCGCTCGTCTAAAACTCTTTTGCGTCTCATTCGCCATCACCACTCATATTTTATGTCCCAATCTTATATTGTGGCAGCTATATAAATCTGGCATACGATTCTCCTTGATATCAACAAATAGGGACAGTTTACATTCGAGGGAGCCCTACGAATTCTTTGAATTTTATTAAGCCTCCTGTTTTATCACTTATATTTAGTATAAAAAAAAATTGACATAGTCATTGTAACGCCAGCTCCATTAGCGGCGATGAGCGGAAGCAACGAGACGCTAGCGCCATCTATAAGCGTTAGACGGAGTCTACGATGTAGTGAAAACGCATACTGTCAGAGTATCGTTGTTATTCTGCTCTGTGCCTACCTTGATTATTTTGATTGTAATTATTAGCTGTGTAAAAGTGTGATTATAATTAAAAAGTATCTATACTTAATTATAGTGGCTGGAATTTATTTTATGTCATCCATCATTATCCACGTAACGCCCATTGAAGAGACCTGGAGATGGCAGATGACGAACGAGTAGATCATCTCTCCGTTATATAGTTATTTTTTATGAAGAAACCTCCGGGAAAATCTGTTGGTGATAAAGGTTCCATCAATACTAAATAATTAGTGTTAATGGAACCCCTACCGGCATTGGCGCTAACAAATCGTTGTCTTAAAGCTAGATTTGAGCAATTCTAATATCCTCTAATCTAATCTTAATCATCATAATATAATATTTAACATCATTAATATAATATTTAACACTACAATGTGCCTTAGAAATGTCTCATATTCATAAAGATTATTTTGAGTGAGTTTTTATATATATATATATGTATAATATTGATAATTGTATACATTTTTTTAATTTATTAATGTGTATTACCTGTGGATATTGTATTACATTACCAAGTAACCTTATTACCGCACTCCCCCTTCCAACTGTATAACGAAACCTGCAGTTTGGTAGCAAAAATAGGTATGATACCGTGGCAAGGTTCAAGGCACATTTCAAATAATAGTATTCTATCCAAGAATTGGCCGCTGTCATACGGAATAACAGCTGTACGTTTGTTGTTCAGCATAATCCTTAATAATATTGTTAATACAAAACTTTATGACTTTGAATGTGTGGATGAGTGGTTGTATGGATGCATATATGTTATTCTACCATGCCGGAACGGCTTAACAGATCTAGATGTAGATTTATTGATAGTCTAAAGTAACACGTAGGCTACTTTTTATCCGATGGCAGGCCCAATGGTGCAGATGGTAGAGATCCTATCATCTGTTTGTTCTGTGTCTGGGTGTTAAATATATGTATTGAATTATTAAATTTGTGATTCCTCTGTTGCCTGATGCCCGTAACTTGCGTGCCTCTAGATGTTTTGTGAATTCTTTATTATTATTGTCCCGAAAACGTGTTCCTGTAGGATAGAATTGACTTTTTATTTTTCTCTGTGCAATAGTACGACTTTTTGCACATTTTAGCTATTAGTCCACAAGAGTTCCTCAGGTATGCGACCAAGTCTAAGTGCAGTCGAATTCGCGGGCGAAAACTAGTGATGATAATTATGTTTTCAATAGCGCGGTTAGTCTATGATAGGTACATGTGACACTTACGTGCGTTCTGATTCCACTTCCACCTTTGGAATAATTAACGTTGTGATTAATGTTATTTTTATACTACAATTCTGACTATTTTATATTTATCACCGTCATAATGACCTCGGGACGTCTGCTGATGGACAGATAAGTCTCCTTAACAGATTGTCAATATGTCGTTTTATAAGAACCGGTATTCTCCCAGATCACCTGTTCACTTTGTGCGCTTGCCGTTGCGTGGTCTCGGATCCAGAATTTCACGGTACCACCTGTCATGTTTTAAGAAATCACCCAAACTAAATCAGCGCCGTGAGGTACCGGCAGAGTAGAATAGTACCTCCCTCTGTACCAGGTGTCGTAAGAGGCGACTAAGGTAGCAGAACTGACAGGTGGCGGTGTATCCATATGGGACAATACAGCTGAAATACGCAGGATGTAGATGAGCAGCATGAGATTCAAGAAAGGGAGAATTATGCCTATAATTGCCGCGCTGGGCAAGCGCGTTGGCAAGCGCCGAGTAACATATGCTATATTTTATAATACACCAGCAGAGCACCGCGGTTTTCTTTACGGAGTTACCGTCACCATCGAAATTCACGGATAAAATATAGCTTATATTGTCATCATCATCATGTTACCCCTAAGACGTCTACTGCTGGATATAGGCTTCCTCAAGTGATGTCCATTAGGACCGGTTGTATGTGGCCTGTGTCCAGCGCGATCCTACGCTTTTAGTCAGATCGTGGCACGTGAAGGGTGGGCGTCCAATGCTGCGCTTGCCGGGACGTGGTCACCATTCCAGAACCTAACGGCTCGCTGCCACTTCAACTTACTAAGCCGCCGGGCTATATCGGTAACTTTCGTTCTGTTACGTATCCTTTCATTCCATTCGATCAAGCAAAGATACTCCGAGCATGGCGTAGCCCATATAATTAGTTGATAATGTAACTTTCCATTAGTTAAATAATATTTGAAATCAATCTAGTAGTTTTTGAGTTTATTCTTTATAATAGCATAATAAGTTTGTATTTTTAAAATATAAAATAGTCTAGTGAAATTATATATTTTTTTTTATTAGACCAGGTCGACCAACAAGTATACAGTTCCGGGTACTCTCGTAATATCACAAGTATATTGCCACATTAACCAGTAAATTCACTGCCTCTCTCACCCTTCAGACCGGAACACAGTAATGCGAACACTGCTATTTGGCGGTGGAAATAAGTGAGAGTGAGGTACCAATGCAGGAGATCTTTTGTGTGAGGTCTCATGTAAAATCATCTCATATAACATGTATTTCAATACTGTAGATTTGGAGTTAAATTTTGCAAAAAAACAAATCATCAAATGTTTCCTCTTTTTATAGAAGCAGCCTCGTATTGACAAATGAGCCCCAGCGACTTTAGCCAGGTAGACAGTAAAATTTTCTCCTGTTAATCCCGTTGCCTTAGGTGTTTTAATCCCGGTTTTGGTTCTCTAATCTATAGAACACCTATTTGCATTGAAATAAATGTATATATTTTATCTATTCATTTTCCTTTAGAATAAAATCCGATTGTAGAATTAAATTGTTTTTTATTAGATCAGGTGGACAGTCAAGCATGCGGTCCACTAGATAGTAAGCGTCACCGCAGTCTATAGACGCTCGTAATATATCACATATATACACACAATATCACAAGGACTTGAAGTTCATATGTCACATTAGCCAGTCTGTTTGCTTGTTATTTTTCACGACCAATCGGTTGAAAAGATGGTAATGAAAGTTAGCACGTGGATCCTTTGAACTATATGAAAGAGCACGGTTATAAAAGCTGTATTTCTGAGTATTTTCCTGTGGGATGCAAAATAATGTGTAGTTTAAGTACACGAACTTGCGGGGGAAAGCTAGTATATTATACCTTGAGTTTTGCAGTGTTTATGAGTTACTATTATATATAATTGCAGAAATAAACTCATAAAAATGTTTATAGATTTTCTTATATATCAAATTATACTTGTATTCGTATCTATACTATGTGTTTTTAAATTAATGTAAATTATCTATTACTCTCTTCATTATCATTTCAATGACTACAAATGGTATTATTATTGCAATATTGAACGATATTATGGCCAGCTGGCGCCACTGCGCAAGTTCTAGGGTAACGATTGGAATTAAATATCATTTTATGATTTTATAGGTTGGAGACTTTTGTTATGCATTAAAATTTTCCTTATCAAGTTTTAATATCAATCCAAAGTTTCATTAAATTATTAAATCCCTATATCACAAGTACAGCTGTATACAGGTCTATCAATTTCTTATACACACAGCAACAGATCAACCTTCTCAAATGTCAAAACCTCGCAATCGATATAAGTCTATAAAAGCAAAATGTTAAGTTCAAAATTGACTGTACAATGTGACAGATTGGGATAGGGAGACTTGTTGTGGAATATAACAACACTCCATTTTGTTCGCTGGTAAATGCAATTTATGCGATTTAATGTAAAAACTTTGTAATGTAAATAATATTAATAACATTTTATGAATAACTGCGACGCTACTACATTGACATGCCATTCTAATCAAGCTATATATGTGTTGAGTTCCGCCCGGCTATATTTATAAATGTTAATTAAAATACTATTTGCACACAGACTAATTTTCTTTTCTACATCTCATGAATATTATAGTTAGAGATATAAAATTTGTTGAATTACCAGGCGTATTAATACCAGCTTACGGCTGTTAATTAAAGACTGGATGTTAAACTTACTTGGCTTATATTAAACTAACCCAACACATTCATATTAAATACGATACAGGTGCCTGCTGCCCTCTGTCGAGATAAAAGTGCAACGCTTCCCCATTAAATCGGTAATTTCACAGATCAAGAGGTTATCTAAACGTACGCTATGGGGACGTTAGCGGTCGGTCCTTAAACAAACTAGCATCAAATCGTGCCCCGGGTGCTGCCTGGAACTAACCAGTAAAGACTACTTTACGTTAGGTCCGGCGAGGCGTACGGCGCGGAATGGGGACGTCGCCGCTTCGAGTTCATGTGGCAGAAGTTAATTTCCCACATACACTAAATAATCTATTATCAAAATGGTTAGTGTAATAAAAAAATTTGTTTTTTTTTATTAGGCCATGTCGACAAACTAGTGATACTTGGTCGCGTGATAGTGAGCGTCACTGCAGCCGCTTGTAAATTCACAAGAATATCGATAACGCGTTGCCAACCATGTGACTTGAGGATATTATACGTGCAGCAACGCGAACACTGCTATTCGGCGGTAGAAATAGATGAGAGTGAGATACCAATGCCGACAACCTTTTGTATGAGGTTACCTCATGTGAATTATATTATATAGATAGACTGGTTATAAAATGGACTTACACCCGGTAGTTCCATCATTACATTAGGCATAAGACGTTCAGAGATTTTTGCTTATAGTTGCCGTGCTGGTCAGGCAATCGCAGAGCGTGGTTTCGTGACGAGAATTCTCTGCCGCATTGGAGCTATGCTATTTGGGATGGAAATACCGCAGGATATTTTAGTACCCCAGTCGCGTCATACGTATGGGGATTATAATTAATATATATATTAATTATCCACACTGGATAGGTATGGCGATTGTAAACCGTGACTTGGCAGCTTTATGTACTTACCTGCTCTGTTTATTTTGAGCGAAATCTGTTTCCGGTGTAACACAATATTTCGGTTTTGATATAATCGTCTGTTACGTCTCCTGTTGCAGTGGGAGGTACTACGTCAATACTTCCACTCACTTTATTAATCTTTCTGTTGTAAAAAGTCTTTTATGGGTCAACTTTTGAAAGTCAGGACTGAAAATAATAATAATTCGCGTATCTCATATATTCATTTGATTCCTAGTCGCTTTAAGCACTTGTGTTACGGACATCAGACAGCAGAAGAATCACAAATACAATACTTAAATATATTTATTCAACACACAGACACAGAACAAACACAAATATCATCATATAAATATCTGCCCCGTGTGTGGATCAAACTCATGACCTTTGGCGCACAAGACAGGATAACAACCATTTGCGCCATCAAATATTCCAGATTCCCGTTTATTTATTATTCTAAGTCTAATATATTATTTTCAGATTCATTGATGATGTAATTTGCAATACTTACATTTAATTACATTAATTAATTCCTTGATATACGAAGTGTATTCCTTGATATATGAATTGCCATTATTTCAATGCCTTTAAAATAAAAATATTGGTTGCCTGTAAAGTAGGTATACGGGCGAAAGTTTTACGTGACAACGACTTTGAGTGGTAAAATAATTTTAATGTGAATATTCATTTGTATAGTAGGAATAAGGATGAAATAATAATAATAATTTCAAACATTTATTTATACAAAGAATTATATTTAAAACATTAATTTATACAAAGAATCTCGCACTGAATTTCATATTAACAAAATTTTATTTTTACCTTTACACATACATACGTATTTATATACAAATATACATACAATAACTTGCAATACATTTGCGTAACACACGTCACAATGAGAGCGAGTGAGAGGGACACGTGCCTCTCACTCGCTCTCATTGTGAGCGCATAACGTGAGCGGAGCGTAACGCAGTTTCTTGAAGTGTCACCCGGCAAACCAATTTATATGACGTTGTCACGTCAATAAGCAAAAACTAATGTGATGTACTCTTGCCTGTGTATTTATGTTTCTATCTTCGTGGGTGTATTCAAAGTTTATAGTTATTAATGATTTGCATATTTCCCTTTCGTTTAACATTTTGATCTTGATCGAAAAGCAAAGCATTTATTGGACATCCCTTTTCCACAATTGTCATTTATTGTTAGAATTATAAATCACATAAAAACTAATTTACGTAAAGGAAGCGAATAAGGTATGCAAAGATCGTAGCAAGTGGAAATTTACAGTCTCTTCCTACCCCGATCAGACACAGGCTTGATGTATGTATGCAAGTCACGAATTGCATACAGCAAAGGGATGGGTAAGCGAAACAAATGCACCGTCACAATTAACTACCTCCTCTGACAGCAGCGTTCATTTGCATAATATTGTTGCGTATTTTTCAATTTTAATGTCTTATTTAGCGGAGGCGCGGAACCAAAGCGGTTTACGTGCGTTACGAATGCGGTAATAATCTTCAGCCGTTGCTGGACACAGCTTTCATGGACCGGTCGGGTTCTTAGAAAACACTTGTGTTAATTGATTGAGAGTGATATATAAACCAATTGCTTTGGCCAGGATTTAGTTTTCTCCCTTGAACCGCTTGGGTTCTTGAAAAAACTTTGGGTAATTGTATGTGAGTGATATATCAACCGATTAGTTTAGGCAGGATTTAGTTTTCTTTCTTTAACCGGTCAGGTTCTTGAAAATACTTGGATTAATCGATTACGAGTAACATATCAACCGATTAATTTGGGCAGGATTTAGTCTTACTTTATTGGATTAATTATTGGGTATTTGGTTTAATGAAGGAAAGGCTTCAGACGGGAGTTGAACCTGCATCTTTCAGGTACCAAGCGGTATAGCCAACCGAATAAAAAATGAGGTAAAAATACACAGGGTGGTGATCGGCAGCAGCAGCCTTATCGCGAAAGCTGCTGTTTGCGATCTACACGCTTACACAGCGCGGCAATTATGGGCAAAGTTCTGGCCTTCTCGAGGGGGCCTACGTCTAGCAGTAGACTTAAAGTGGCTGATATGATGACGAAACCAAAGTGGATGATATCAAGTCCAAACCCAAGTATATATGATTCAAAGATTATTATATCATATACATTGTTAAATACGGTAATCTTGTCCTAGGTACACTAAATAATATTATACCAGAATGCTAAATTATTTTGCCTATATCTGCCTACATCACAAACATTATTTAGCTACGTAGGAGGGAAATGAGCGATATTTCACCGCGTGCTTTACCTTTTACAGATGCTGGTGAATTTTAGTGGCATAGTCGCATTCGTACAGGAGCGTTTATATTCTACGCGGACCGCCTCACATCCGCGGGCGTTGTTTTAAACGAATACTATTACACATTTCAAAATTATTCAGTTTGTCCAGATCATTAACTAACATTAATTATATGTGATTTTTATACACTAATAAAATCTTTAATTCAAAAAAAAATCATCAACGTATATTTTTTATTTATAATGATTTTACAGAACAGCTGGTTCTCAATAGACTATATACCTATTTTTATCATAAAGAAATATTGCAACTGCTTGATATATACTATCTTATTTTTTATGTTCATCCCATACATTGACCTGTCTCCAAGATAGGTCGTTTAAAGTGTTACGGACCTCAAACAATGGAGTAATCACAAATACAGTACTCAAATATTTTTTAACACCCAAATACGAAACCAACAAATATTTATTATGAAATATTTGTTTTAAGTGGGCATCGAACCCACAACCATTGACGTGTACAATAGGATCACTACCATTTGTGCTATAGGACCCGTTGAATTCTTCTATAAATTGAATAATAATTGTGTAAACTATCTTTGTTTAGAATATTACTATCCTGGATAAGCACCGAGATAATTAATTTTTATATATAAAGGTTATATACAGAACTAGTTATCTCAACAGTAATCTTAACTTGTTTATGTCGAAAAAAATATTGCGACAGTAAATTGAGATATAAACTATCCTATCTCTTACGTTGGATCAAACTGTATACTCTAGTAAATAAATAAATATGTTCAATAGTTGAGAAGTTAATCCTAGACAAACATCGTGACACGTAATTTTTTAGTTTTTAGTTTGAATATCTGATTTGAAGGTGTGAAGTACCGACAGAGTAAGAATACTACCACCCCCCAAAAATGTTGCTTAATCTCTCAGGGCGAGGACAGGCAGCAGCATCTCTGGTTGCGAAGACTCCTTCTGCAGTTGCTTTCTCAGTTTCTGCAGTTTTTGAGAGGCCCATGTCCAGCAGTGGATTTTCAATGACTGATGTGATGATGATGATAACCTTTATTTTATTTAAATGGTAAGAAAAATAATAACTGTATTGTATAGAGAAGTGAAAAAAAGTAGAGAAGGTAAATCTAGTAAATACGCTAGTTAAGAACTGTCATAGGAAATAAAACTAAAAAGAAGCATTAAACAGGATATTAACGTGCATAAAATGTTTAATGTAAACGAAATAACATTTGTATGCTGCAATATTGAAATGTTATTCTGCTCATAGCAAGGAATATAATATATTACTAAGTTTATTATACATTAAGTAAATTTGTCATAAATTTCAATTAGAATTCGGTATATAAAATAAATGCCATTTTTGCCAAATTTGAAGCAATGAATTAGGTGTTTTATTAAATATTACAGCTGTTAAATTGGTTAATGTTGTTGAGTGGGTATAATACAAATATTTTAATAATTACATAAAATATCTATTTTATGATTTGATTAAAATTATTGTATTTCAATTGTTTGCTTCTAGGTTGCTGAAGTGCTAAAATTAACTCTACTGCTTAGGACAATGTAATTATTTTTTAAATATTTGTATAATAGTATAGATCTAAGTATTATAAAGCTGAAGAGTTTGTTTGAACACGCTTATTTTGGGAACCGCTAGCTAGTCCGATTTGAAAAATTCTTCCAATGCTTGATAGTCCATTTATTGAGAAAGACTAAATACTCTGATACCTTTAAGTTACTATACTAAGAGGACAAAAGCGCGGGAAATGCTAGTCATTATTTAATCAAAACTAGATGAAGTAGTAACATTCAGAGTTTCTTTATCGTTTTAAGGAGTATACCTGTCGATCCTTGTTGCACAGTGATTGATAGTGCTGGTCGAGGGTTCGCTATCCACAAGAACACACAGATATGTCGTGTCTGGGAGTCTATTGGATTTAATGACGTGTTATAGGAAAGTAAAACTTATGAATATATATTACGATAACTAAAGGAAAATTAATAAAATATCTTAAGGAAAGAAAATCCGATCTAACAAATAGTTGCATCATATAATGCAAAAACCAGTAAGTCTTGAGAAAGTTAACATAAACGACGACCAAAAATATATATATAAGTTAAGTAAATCGCGTTTTAAAGCCGTTAGCCGTCTTATACGATAGAAGTTACGCAAAAATAATGTAAGAGGGGAAAATTATTATTCTACTCTGCCGGTATCACACGTACCAAGTAGTACGTGATCTAGGTGTCGAAGATGCGACTAAAGAACCGGAACCGACAGATGGCGGTATATCCGAAACAATGTATGGGCAGCAGCATCCCCGTCTCGAAAGTGGCGCTAACACGCTTGTTCAGCGCGAGAATTATGGGTAGATTTCCCCTTTTCTTGGGGAGGCCTATGTACATGATTGGACTTACAATGGCTGATAGATGATGAAATTATCATCCAAGAGGGAGTGTTTCCCCTTTAATGCTGCTCAATGGCACTAATCCAGGCGGACGAAGTCGCGGGCACAGCTAGTCTACAATGAACCACTTAACGCCCTCCAATACCCTAACCGTATATAAAATTTCAATAATGGCTCCGTGTCTAAACGAAATCCTGATGCACGACTCAGAACAGTGGTTCTGGAGAAGTCACCACGGGATTGCGCAAGTGATTGCGCTTTTTGAAGAATTAACGAGATTTGACCTACGTTTTGTTGTGTCTAAGCTTCTTTTTCTACCATCAAATAGCAATGTTCGCATTGCTATGTTGCGGTATAAAGGGAGAAAGAGACAGTATTCATATGTACATCTCACATCTCATACATTGACCTGACGATTTACAAATTGGAACCCACCAATTATCTCTCCTACTATACACACACACACATAAATTACACCTGTGACCCAGTAGCAGATCTCTACATTGTAGCAATCTTCGCATACCACTTTCGCTCCCTTTACACGAATTAGTACTTACATATAAGCTCGTTTATTCTTGATACTGCTGACCTCTCGGGCTCTTTGCATTTTCCCAGTTTGCCCAGCGCAGCTATTATGAGCAAAATTCCTCCTTTCTTGGGGAGGCCTATGTCCAGCAGTGGACTTTCTATGGCTGTAATGATGACGAAGATCATGACATCCAATGGCTGTAATGAATGTATGCTGATTGGCGAAATATATATATATATTTTCGATAGTATATTTAATATAGATTTCGTTCCCAAGTTAAGTAACTTTCATGCTATGGTTTCTTAAATTGACTTACAAAGTATCTCTTAGTATTAAGCAATTTAACTTGAGTCCACGACTTACTTATTCAATAGGAAGACAGTTCAGAAAGATAAATAGACCAAACACATTGGAATTAGCACCTAGGGTCAGACGCAAATGACTGGTAAAAAACATAAAATGTTACGATGAAGGCTGTATAGTGCACAAAACTGTGCTCGTTCCCAAGAAAATAATAACATCCATTGTGCCAACCAAGCTCAGCACAAACAGAAATATGCTTCGTAACTTATAAGTATACAACGCTAACTATTACTATTTCAAGACGACCAGTGCATTCAACAATAGCATCCCATTACTGACTTTCTTTATCAAACGCCATCCGTTTCTGGGTGGCATATTTCAACAAACAAAACATTCCCCCACAATAGCTTTTCGCTCGCTTTGCATCCAGAGAATAAGGCACAAAATCCCGCTTTAATAAACCACGGAACCGGTAAAAATAACTTGGCGTCGTGAGCAGTGATGCATACGATATTAGACCACAATGACTATTGGACATGTCAAACAATTGAAGCCTCCCCGGAGCAATAAAGACTAAATTGGCTTGATAGATTCCCAGGACCCCGGAGGCGATGCAGTCACAAATAGTTGCGTTGTGCAAGGTATTCTGGACTATATGAGCCTGACTAGTTTGAGATAGAATGTGTCGGGCTAACGAAGTGCCGATAGCTGGGTAATGGACGGACTTCACGCCATAGATGTCATCTCTGAGCAAAGTGTGTTGGATATTATATGCAAACATTTGAGGGAAAACGTGCTTCTGATACATGTATACATATATTTATATAAATGTATACATATATATGTAAAGTTGCACATATACATGTATACCTTCATGTATATGTGCATATATATACATATGTCTACATGTATATGTGCAACTTTACAACTTACTAACTTTTTTTACAGGTGTTATATATTTTATCATATGCAAGCAACGTAACTAAGTTTTTCTTGTATAGTTTCTGTTTTCGTACAGAAGACATTACTTATATGACTTAAAAATATTGTTCCTCAAAAAGGTAGAATAAGTTTTAAAATAAATAAAGTAATGTTTGAGTTTGTTGCAAACGTACAAAAATACAAATTGCTTATATTGTTCCCTTTTAGTTCGGATCTATAATTTTGTTGAAAATATAATGCAGTGTATGTTATTTGGCAAAAAGTAGTTTTAATCGGGAAACGGACCAACAAAGTATCAAATCTTTGCTCTTCACCACAGTCAATTCACACAGGGCCTAATCCTATTATTGTGAGAAACTTGAAATTTTGCACAAAGGTTCTTTTTATAACGAAGGGGAACACTAAAAATTGATTTTTGATAATTCACTCCCGGATCAAGTACAACGGCGGTGCACAGTAAGTAGTACACTTTGCTGTTTTTGAAGACGTTTTGAATCATGAGGAAACTACTACTTTATTGCTATGATACCCGGATAAGAGTTAAATGAAGAAAGCTCTATTTTAAAGTTCGTACAAAGAAATTTCAAATTATCGTGTATTAGTCATATTCGAAGATTCACTCAGATTCACCTTATGCTAATCGTTTTACAAAGCCAATCTAAAAAAATTGGTTACCGCAATTCTACCGAAACCTGAAATTAAAAATGTTAATGTTAAATGAACCTGATAGCCGTGAGGTACCGGCTCAGTAGAATCCCTGTACCAGGTGTTGTAAGAGGCGACTTAGGTACCAGAATCAACAGATGGCGGTATATCCATCCGAATCAGTGTAGTTCAAATGCACAAGGAGGAGATGAACAGCAGTGGCCTTCTAAAATTAAAATTTTGAAATGAACCTTGTTTTATTTTTTATTACAAACAGAGAACGCTAATAAAAAATACTTTAAAATCTAAGTAATGTACTAGTTGACCCGAGAGACGTTCTTCTGTCTTGACTATATACCAATGTTAATCATGAAAAATATATTGCGTTCCTAAATTGAGAAAAAAACTATCCTATCTCTCAAGTTGGGTCAAACTGTACACAGTAACTAAAAATCATGTTAATATTATAATCGGTTCAGAAGGCTAGTAGTTCATCCCGGACAAACCACGTGACTCATAATTTTTGAATGTTGATAAAAGTTGGCAGCCATTTTGTGAATGAATAAACCTTTGTACTCGTGTATTAATCAAATTTTAAGGGGTTTTTTGTACGTACAAATGTGATGTCTCAACCCAATTCTTTATTACTAATACTTTAATTTTATTAACACACGAAACAGATACACGTCTAACAAGCTCGATAAACAAACATTCCCAGTGAAGGTAAAACGTCGCGTGAACACTTAAATCGCACAATTTAATTGCACTATTTGTTAAGAACTATTCCAGCCCCTGAAATAATTAGATGGAGGAACGGAACGAGTCGACTAATGGAATACCGTCATTGGCGGCCCGGGGAGGTAATTAAAACTGATCATTACACTCGGATCTTTCCGAGATATATATGGACCGAGCTATCGACTCTAGAGAGGTTTCAACGGTTTCAATTTGTCAGCAATCTTTATTGAAGCATTGATTGATTTTAATATTTTCTACTTTCTGCCTATAATGCTGCTATATTTGTGGAGTGTGACATGGAGCTAGTTCTGTACCAGGTATTGTAAGAGTCGACAGATGGCGGCATTTATTTCAAAATAAAAATATTTTTTATTTAATTACGCCTATCAACGGGCACTTATAAATGTTAAACAAAAGCAAATACTATACAATGATACGATGCGAAGACAGAGCACACGCCATATCTGTTATCGTATATCAAGCCTATCTTAAGGTTAGATGACTTTCACTGGACGGTTTTACAACTAAGTTTAATGCAGGTTCATAATGCGATCTACCAGCAAAGAACATGTAAGAAAATCTGATGTGAAGGCCCCGTGTCACCTTGGTCGCCTTGATGGAATGTCCATTAGCGACGGCACTCACAAAACGTTTGTCTTAAAACAAAAAAGTTGTAGTTTTTAATACCTAATGCAAAGCATTAGTAAATTACACACACACATAAATATATATACACATAACCCTTGGCGTAAAAGATAGGATCACTATCATTATGATTAACTCAAGCTACTTCAATGTTCAACGCAACAACAGCTTAATATAGGAAACTATTAATGATTATTCTACAATCGCAAAGGTAAACATTATACGAGGTGAACCTCTTACAAAAGTCATCTGCATTAGAATTTCACTCTCCTATTTCTATCACCACATAGCAGTGTTTTGGTTTGTAAGGATCGACACTGGAAACTATAGTGAAAATACTGAGTTATCATATCACCCGTAAAAAGTCCATTGTTGGACATAGGCCTCCCTAAGACAGGGGGATTTTTGCCCATAATTGCCGCTCGTGATAGCAATCACAGAGCGCATCTTAACCACGAGGATGCCGTTGCCCATCCCCACCCTGTAGTATATAAACTGCGCTGTTTCGAATGAATATGCCGCCATCTGTCGAATTCGGTACCACAGTCGCCTCTAACAACATCTGGTACAGAGAGAGGTACTACTATTCTACTCCACCGGTACCACCACGGCTTACTATACGAAACATAATATTTATAAGTTACCAGATTGGAAAAGCGCTAGTGATATCCTTGAGATATTACGAGCGTCTATAAGCCGTGGTGGCGATTACTATCACGCGGAATGTATGCTGTCGACCCGGTCTTAAAAAGAACATAAATAATAAAACTTTTTGAACGCGGCCTATTTAAATAAAAATATACTGTCAGCACCTACTGGGTGGATAGGAACGCAAACGGGTAATATTAAAAACTAAAAATAAATGAAATTTGTGAAAGTAAATGTAACTTTCAAACCCTGCCAAAATCTTGAGAACGGTTGCCGGAAGGTAGCCGAAACGTCGAACAAAAGTTGTAAAGTTTTGATGTACTTTTATTATGAGTAAGTAATAAACGCGTTAATGATAGAAAATATTAAAAAAATATTGATAGAAGAAAATGTTTTACCATAACCGATTCAAAAATAAATTATATGGTATATATTAATTTTTATTTAATTATAATTTATAAAAAACTACTAGCTGTACTGGCAAACGTTGTTTTGCCAATTAAATTATATAAAATTACTTAAATGATTATAAATAAAAAGGGGTTTGTGACTGAAGTGTGAAAATTTAGGCTTGTATGTATTTGTGCATTCTGAATCATAAAAAAATAAAAACAAAAAATGTTGTTTAAAAAAAAAAATTATGCGTTTAACTTTAACATTTCAAGGGATGAAAAATAGATGTTGTCCGATTCTCCACTCTAGCCGATATGCACGCTAAGATCCACGAGAATCGGTAGAGCCGTTTCAGAAAAGTTCAATAACGTACACCGTGAATTTTATAAATTAGATATTCCAAAACGCATAGTATGAATCCTACTGAGCGGAAAGGCAACAACTTTCCCGACGTGAAATTGCGCTTAACGATTGCCACCACGCCTGCCAGCGCGACAATCATGCAAATTCCTCGTTTCTAGAGGAGGTGTATGTCCAACAGTGGACATCCAACTGGTATGATGATGATAATGACTATAATTGTAAAAGTATGCATGTCTATTTGTTACGCTTTCATGCTGATTTATTCACAGCTTGTGTGAAACTGATTCGGAAAGAATTTCTATTTTGACTGGAAAAAATCTCGCGCGTCGCGTAGATCTGTGTGTCCGAAGTAATTATAATAAAAATTGGTAAGGGTTGTTATTGTAATCTACAAAAATATTGACATGACATTTTCGTAAACTTTTAAAGGGGATGTTGCAAGGTAATCAAAATATTGAACAAAAAAACAAGAGGCCGCCTCTTGTACCTACTATTTAATGTTTTTGTGATGTTCTTGTGTCGTTTTTATTGGTGTACAATAAAGAGTATATTATTATTATTATTTTTGGATTTCAATTTCTCGAAACACCGAGGGTGCCTCGGTACATAACTAAAACTTAACGGGACTAGGCCAAGTGAACTTCAGGATCATGATAGGGGGACGGAGTATCATCTTGCAAGAACTTTCGGACAATACGGCTGGTGTTTAGAATTGCCGCTTTATGCATAGTGATGTAAATGCTTTCAGGTAATTTATATAATTTATATTTTTTTATTATTATTATTAACGGCTTTCAAGTCATATAAAAGTCAATTAATAAAAAAATGGAAGTAATTAATAGGTATTTCCGTAAATTTAAAAATTCATAAATGAAAACCATATGAGAATTGCCATTTATCGTTACAAAATATAATGACTCTTCCAGTATGAGTCTAGGAAAACCCAAATATGAGATCATATCATTACATAGTTCTTAAATAATAACCAAGCCAGTAAATTTTATAAGCAGATCTAACATGAGTATAATACAAAGTGAAAGAGATCTATAGTAGATAAAAGAAAATTATCACAAAAGAGCACAAGATATGAGCTAACTAACCTATTCACTTTATAGTTTCGACCGAGTCCTAAATCCATGCATACCAGCACTAAATATGAAACTGTGTCACACTGACCAGCGCATCCATAACCCCACACAATATGAATGCGCTGCATCACCGCCGCTTGTTTACTGCGCTCTCATACAATTTACGATCTACACGCCGCTATTTATTCATGGCCGGTTAATCATTATACGGCCATGAATTAGAATCAAGTGATGTCGGCCTGATCTATATGTATCACAATTATTATTCATTTTGTTTGCGGTTGTAGCTCTTTTAAGTTATGATCGCCTGGTAACGGCAGCTAGATGCTAAAGGGAATTGCGTAATTATTCCCAACTTTATGAGCTGTTTATTCCCGATGTGCGTAATAATGGTGGATAGTATTACTATGGAGGCTTTTTTAAGACTTTTGCTGTGTTATTTTTATTATCCATGCATTTTGTACTCTTTGCTTTGATAGCCCTAGAACGTCCACTGATGGACATAAGGCTCTCCAAGTGACTTCCAAGGACCGGATGTATGCGAACTGCGTTCAGCGCGATTCTGCGGATTTAATCAGATCGTTTGTCCAAATTGTAGGTGGACTTCCTACGCTTGCCGGTACGTGGTCTCCATTCCAGAACCTTACGATTCCATCGTTCATCGGTTCTGTGTGCTAAGTGCCCTGCCCGCTGCCACTTCAACCTGATAATCCGCCGGACTATGACGGTAACTTTGGTTCTTTTACGGCTATCGTCATTTTTGATATGATCACGCAAAGAGACTCCGAGCATTGCCCTCTAGTCTAATAAAAAAAATATTTATGAATGATATTTTTTATGAAAAATGTTTAAGTTCTTGTCAAGTTTGTCAAATTTCAACAAGGCAACCAAGACATAGCTGAATTTTGAATCCATAAAAATGGATTCTACTGTCTTGTAAACGACAAAATTAAGAAATTATAAAATAAATCCAAGGCTTAATGTCACTTAATGGAATTTAAAATAAGAAATGCTTTACCTATATTATTTTCGAATTTCCGAAAGATCTTATAGTTAAGACAGAAAAAAACGTTCATCTGAAACAGTGTAGCTAAAATACACAGAGTGGGGATGGGCAGCAGCATCCTCGCGAAAGATGCGCTCTGCGATGGCTAACACACATGCAGCCATATTCGCTCTTTCTTGGGGAGGTCTATATAAAGCAGTGGACTTTAAATGGTTGCAATGATGAATACTTTGTGATATGTTAACGAACAAGATTTGAAATTTAAATGCAAAGTTATAATTGGGTAGAAGATTGCAGACGATACAAACAAACTTTTTAATTTCGAAAGATTAATTCTAAGTATTCATGTTCACAGAAAAGTAAATGTTGATCCGCAGAAGGTAATTTCTATATTTGTAGAATGATAATAGACACAGTAAATGAAAATTTGGGTATCCAAAAATGTACGATGTTACACATTATATATCTCAAGCCACATATTAATATTATTTATTCACACATCACATACGTCGACCTGACTCGGAGTTAAGTAGCTTAAAGCACTTGTGTTACGGATACCAATGGAAGATTTACAAATATCGTACTTAAATTCACATAAATAACACCCAGACACAAAACAAACATTATTCAACATATAATTATCTGTCCTGGGTGGGATCGAACCCACGGCCTTTGATAGGGTTACTAACATCTGCACAATTGTGACCGTCGATTTATATTAATAAAGCATTTTATAATGATCAAAACATAAATACCTTTTACCATGAAAAGAAGTAAATTACAATTCTCAAGCTATTGTGGGGCCTGAAAACACTATACGTGATTATAATTATTGCCTTGTATATCAATATACATTATAAAACAAAGTCATTTCCCGCTGTCTGTCTCTCCATATGTATGCTTAAATCTTTAAAACAACGGGTTGTCATGCGTTTCTATAAATAGATAGACTGATTTGAGAGAAAGTTTGATATGTAAAAATAAACATATTTTTGTAAAATTTTCTAATATGATGACAGATTTTGCACTTACATTGAAAACGCTGGTTGAACCCGAAGAAATATCAAAATAGTGTTCTACAGTAAACGTCTACAAGAAAGTCCACGACGGCTATCTCCTAGGGATAACTCACGATAACCATTTTTTATCCTCATTGCACCCGTGCGAAGCTGGGGCGGATTGCTAGACTTACAATAATCTAAAGTGTCTATTATTTGGAAGAGTTGTGAAATTCTAGCATAGTCATAGCACAGTTTGGCAACTCTGATGGTTTATTCGACAGTCTTCTGCAAGTATTTTGTACCCCAAGTTTCGTGGGATCGATCGCCACATCAGGTACAAATTTATTTGATAAATATTTGTCTTTGTTCTGTGTTTGGGCCATAATATGGTAATTTTTTTTTAAATATTTTTAACTAATCAAATTAAGCACCGCTGTTATCTATGAACTTTTGCCATCTCATAGGTAGCTCATTGATCCCTTTACTAAAAAAAATATGCGGGGTATAATAAATAAACTCGCCATTTTATTATCCTGCCATTTTTATAATTATTATTTTGATCTATACATGATACAAATTTGAATTCAAATTAATTCATTAATTGTTACATTACATGTACTCAGTGGAGAAAATATAAATTAGAGTTAAATTGATGCCCTGTTACTTTATACTACATTTTTTGGATTTCACTTTCTCCGTCCTCCTCTGGATACTTATTTTCTGACATCAGAACTAAGCATTGTTATCGTATCAGTCATTGGAAGTTTACTGTTAAGAGTAGGCCTTCCCAAGAAAGAGGGAATTTTGCCTTCTGTCCATCCCCGCCCTGTGTATTTGAGCTACACATTTTCGCATAGAGATATCGGTCATCTATCGGTTCTGGTAGCCGTTGAGCCAATTTGGCGTGAAAGAGTAACATACAGACACACGTTTATATTAGTAAAAAGTATAAATTAGACATGCTGTTTGTATTTTTATCACAATGTTCATTCTTCCAAGCCGCCAACAGGAAAAACCGCGTCACTCGCACCATCTCCCATTCTGTCAATTAGCCACCTATAGCTTACGAATACTCAATTACCCCGGCCATAACGGGACAGTGCGAAATACCCAATTATTTACCCACAATCGGGTAACAATGGGTAATAGCACCAATACGGGTAACAGAGTAATACACAAAGGATTCGTGCGTTCACTTTCGCGTTAGTTTTTAGCGGTTTGTATGGGCAACAAGGAAATCAACTGCTTTTGGTGATAATTGCTAACATGAGAAACTGGGAGCGAAACTGTATACGAGATCTCGATTGCAGACATTTAGAAGGATATTATTGTGCTAATACTACCTGTCCCGGCAACCTGACCGTTGTTCTGCCATGTAAATTATATCAAATGATTTAATGACTAATACTGCTATAAAAATATAGAAGTTCTAGGTTAGTTAAGAATAAATTTTGTCCAAAAAATTTGGATTGGAAAACCCTTAACACTTAGGGGTATGAAAAACAGAAAAGAACCGATTCTTAGACCTACAGGATATGTATATATATAACAATTTCATAAGAATCGATCAAGCCGTTTCGGAGGTTTAGAAGTTTTGTTACACATTAGATAAATAGTCGTGAAAGTTTATGTAGTTGTTTTGTGTTTATGTTAAAAATAAATCAGAGTAACACATAGGCTATTTTTTACTAGATGAGTCCAAAATATAACGATGAGTGGCTATTTTTTACAAGATGAGTCCAAAATATAACGATGAGTGGCTTTTTTTTACAAGATGAGTCCAAAATATAACGATGAGTGGCTAATAACGATGAGTGTTTAGACGCCCTTAACGCCTGCCAAGTTTCATCCGCAAATCTGCTTAACATCATGTTGTGTGTAAGGTTCAGACAGTAATAAGAAGATTTTATTCGTCTACATTACAATTACAATTTAAGTGTTAATATCAAACTAAAAGCTTTTTAAAATAGGCTTATAAAAGTATGTAGAGTACTTATACAAAAATCGACTGTTTAACTACAAAACGGCTGGACTAAATTTTACGTAAATGTCACCAGTGCTGCAGCTATACCTAAGTTTTCTCACACGGAGTGACTCGTGCAACCTTTATTGTTTATTATTCGCACGGGAACAGGAAGTATGCAGGTGAAACATTGGCTGTCCGCCTAGAATCTGTACGGTTACACACGTAAACTTTATCCCATTGATCCCTTTTCCGTGAGAGTTTTAATCCCTTTCTTTTACCTATAAACTGTAAACTTCACCCGTTCTTAATAATTACAAAAACAACAAAATGAAAATAACCAATTTGATGGTCTAGATTTATTTGCAATACATTGACGATTCATTTTTATATATTGCACTCTTAAATGAAGACTGCATCAACTCATAATAAGGTATTTCTCGTTATTTGTTTCCAAAATGAAGAATGAAAATATTTAAGACATCACTTCCAGAAAAGTTTTGGTTTCGAATATATATACGAATCGATTAAGCTGTCTATATAAAATACAGTTTTGAGTTGTTGAGTAAAATCAGTTCAGTAGTTTAGAAATTGCCATCATATCAGTCATGAAAAGTCCACTGTTGAACATAGACCTCCCCAAGATAAGGGCTTATTGCCCGTAATTGCCGCGCTGTGCAGGCGTGATTTCTTAGTCGCCTCATACGACACCTGGCACAGAGGGAGGTACTATTCTACTCCGCTGATACCTCACGGCTATTTACCATAGTATGTTACATTAAGGTTAAGTTTTTAACATACATATCAGTCCGTGTAGTCAACTGTGTGTCCATAAACAGTAAGGCATTGCTTACCATAGGCATTCTATAAAGGCTAATATTAATCTCAAAGATTAACAAAATGGGGATTCCACTATTTATAATAGCAAAGAAATATGGTTACAATATCTCAAATTTCTCGGAATGGCCGCTAGGTGGCTGTATTGAAGGTTCGACCGTATTTGGGAGGCGCGCGCAGTGTCAGTAATAAATATAGTTTGATTGTGTAGGGAGGGCTGTAAAGAACGCTTATCTGCGATCTCGGAAAGTTATGCGATATGTACTAATGTTATAATGATTGTGTCTGTTTGTATGGGCTTGTGTTTGTTAATAGTTTTCCTATTGATGTATTAGTTTAAGTTACTTGTTTACATCTTTTATATTATACTAGCTGTGCGCCGCGGCTTCTTCCGTGTTATGTTGTAGAACTCTCATACTTACTTTGCACCCCCCTTTTAACCCCCTAAGGGATAAACCATTAATTTACACGTGTCTCATTAATTTCATTAAGAACCGTTTTACTGAATTTCATCCAATAGCTTGAACTCGAACAGTGTACATAGTTTAATACTAACTTTAAAATTGCGCTCTCACTCTCAATTTTATAAAAACCCCTTCTTAGTGCCCTCTACGTTATAAAAGGAAACGCTGTACAAAATTTGAAGCTTTTACCCTTATAGTTTAGGCCCTTCGTTGATATGACGGTCAGTCAGTCAGCTACTCCTTTTAACTTTATAGATTACATATGTGCAATTTGAGTTATATTATATTGGGTACATTCTCAACAACTAAAAAGATATTTTTTACCCAATCGGGTACACAATTAGTAGATGTTTTACCACTAGTTTGTATTTTAAGAATCTGTATTGTGCAGCTGTTTGTTGGTCCAAATGTAGAGAAGAAAACATATTTTTGGGTTATTTCTTTAATGAATTTTTTAGATTACCAACAATGAGACACTTTTTTAAATTTATACATATATTTTTACAATATATATACAATTATGTGTGGTTATATACAATATATAAAAGCAATTAGGAGTAAATTTCAACAATTCGTCCCGTAATAACATTTTTGAGTGACAATTTTAATATTTAAAAATATATTCCATTTTCAACCTCGCCCTGTATCAGATTAATTTAAAGTATTATTACAGTAATGTAATACAAAATGTGTCAATGTCTATACATTGCACGATAAGTATTTTTTAAACTACAATTACCTTTGTAAAATAATTATTTGCGATTAAACCCAATTTATATTCTGTCACATCGTATAAAATAAGACTGACGTAAAGTCAGTTTATGGTTACTGACATAATGTTGTTACACTGTCAATGAATATTAAGAAAGGGAATTTTTTCCTTTATTTTAAACTAACGACCCAGCTTCGTAACCCTTTCGCGATAGCTGCGCTCTGCGATTGCCCACACGCCAGCCTAGCGCGGCAATTATGGGCAAAAGTACCTCTCCTTTCTTGGAGAGGCCTATGTCTTTGTCTATGGACTTTCAATGGCTGGTGTGATGATTTACTCTGCTGGTACTACACGGTCTATATATACACATTACGCTTACATTTATGTAAGCCAAAAATATTTAAATATTTATTATCATTATATATTCTTGGTCGAGTCTTAAAACTAAGCTAACTACAGGTTCATTATACGATCTACCAGCACAGAGTTTGGCAAGAGAAACTGATTGTGCATTAAACAGGACGTGTTTATTTTAAAGAAGCAGACGAACCCACAGCGTGAGGCGCTGGCGTGTTTTAATTGAATGATACATGTAGGACAATGGTCATTGTGGTAGGACACCGTCAGTACTGCCTGATGGACGACAGACAAGCGCGTGCATTCACCATTCACGGCTCCTCAGATTTATGCCACGTGCTGCTCTTTCATAGTATTATTGTTTAACTAAGAATTGACATTGTGTTCGTGCCAGTTTCAAGTGTCAATTTAACGTTAAATAATATACATATATAATAAACTAGTAGACGTGAGGTACCGGCAGAGTAGAATAGTACCTACCCCAGGACCAGGTGTCGTACGAGGCGATTAAGGTAATACCGACAGATGGCGGTTTATCCGCCCGAAACAGTGTAGCTTTATTGCACAGGGCGGGGATGGACAGTAGCTTCTCCATTGTGAAAGTTACGCTCTGGCCCAGCGCGGTATTTATTGGCAAAATTCCCCCTGTCTTGGCGAGGCCTGTGTCCTACAGTGGACTTCCAATGGCTGATATGATAATAAATAAATTAGTTTATTAAGTTACTCGTATAACTTGAGTCATAAACTATCCTCTCAAATTAAATCAAATAGAACACAGCAAGTATCTACTCCTCTGATTAAAACTGGATGAGTAGTTTATTAGTTCATATCGTACAAATAATATATTTTTATATGTAAAAGAGATATAATAATAATAATATAAAAATAATATAATTTAATATACTCCTTCAAATGTAGTTTTATTAACGACAAATGTCATTCATCGTAGTAGTTTTTTTATATTCATTTACACTACGTCGAGAGACAAGCATATAGTCCGCTATAGTAAGCGTAAGTGAAGCCTATAGACGATCGTTATATCACATGAGTATTACTAGTGCGTTGCCAACTTTGTGACTTGAATATATGAAGTTACATTACCCATTAATTTCCCAACCGCTCTCGCCTTCAAAACTGAAATACAGTAATGCGAACACTTCCTACTTAGCAGTAGAAATAAGGTAAGGAACCAATGTATACGACCTTTAAATAAGGTCTACCACACGTAGAAAGTGTTGTCCACCTACAAGGTGGACAGACCATGTGACTAAAACCGCAGAATCGTATAGGACTCAGGCCGCATACAACCGGTCCTATTGGAGATCACATAGGGAGGCCTATGTCTAGCCGTGGACGTCTTATGACTCGTATGATGATGATGATGAATTAAAAAATTGCTAAAATGACCGATGACCTTGATGACTTCAAGGGATGTCGTAAAAACAAATAGGTCTTTGAGTGATCTATTTTAATTTACTTTATCTATGTAGCTGTCTGCAGACACCAAACGGATCTTAAAACTAAGTATCTCATCATTAAGTCATTGACATTTCGTCTATCGATATACAAAGTTTGACGAAGACAGCTCGCTTTGAAAAGCCTGATGGTGCAATCCATCACGATTTTTAAAGCGAGTTGTCAGTACCTTCTGGTTGTGATCCTATCTGAATAATATTTCCTAACATTTACGCTTTTACTACTTAAAATAAAATTCTTTTTTGGGGAGGCCTATGTCCAATAGACGCTCTTTAGCTAGTATGATAAATAGAACTTCTTACGAGGAATGAAAAATGTAAAAAAACCGCGTTTATAGGCTTTTAGATTCGATCCCCGACTAGGACTTAGAATTATCTGGTGATTATTTGTAATTGTTCTGGGTCTGGGTGTCCAGAAAATGATGTAACAATTAAAATAACTGTCCAATCTAAGAAGTTCCCTAAAGTTGCACTGTGCAAAATGTCAACCCGGTTCTATGGATAATTAAAAGCCAGATCAATTTTACGAAAACAGATTTTGATTTTTTCATAGACAACATGACAGATTTTGGGATAAAAAGTAGTTTATATGTTTTCATAGGCTGTTAATATTATATATGCTTAATTACATTCAATTCTGTAAAGCCGTTTCGGCGTGATAGCATTACAAACACACATCCATAAATTCATAGATTTTTTTTAATATTAACACAACATCTAATACGTTGACTTTACTCCTTGGTAAGTCGCTTAAAGCACTTGTGTTACGAACATCAGACAACAGAGGAATCACAAATATAATACTTAAATACATACATCCAACACCCAGATCTAGGTCAAACACAAATCTCATCATATAAAAATGTGTCTTAGATGACGATCTAACCCGCGACCCCTAACGCATAATATAGGATCATTACCATCTGCGCCACCGAGCCCATCAAATATATTTATGTATATATATTTATTTGTGATTTCCGCACATCCTTACATCCGTACGTGGTCCATACATCTACACTTAAAACCCTCGCGTTAAATATTAGTAAAGATAACATCGACATACCTTTCTGCTTGCTATGTCGATGTCATCTTTACTTAGTTACTACTAGTTATGTTAGCAACCGATATACAATTCGTTAGACCGACGCAGCCACAGGTGAAAGTCAATCACGTTGATCCATGCTTTAAATACTCCGACTTATTCATCATCAAACCAAATGCCAGGGAGTGTCGATCAAGTTAACTTATCTTATAAGCGTACAGCATTTATAACCAGCTCTTTTGAGATTATGTGTCAAAATTGCAGGTTGAAAGATTGGCGTGTAGCGGATAACACGTTTGTATCGGGTCCAATTGGGTTGTTACGCTGGAATCCGGTTCGAAGGAGGTGCTAGAATTAGACGGCTAATTGTATTAAACATAAGCTTAGTGTTTTCTTTGTATATATGCTTTATAAAATTGTTATGTTTGGTCGTGATCATAGCTGTTTTGTTATAAAACTTGTACTTTGTTTTTTTTTATTAATTTTCACAGAGAATATATTTGAAAATGACTCTGTTCCTGTCTAACTGTACGTTTATTTCGTCAAGTCAATTTAGCTTAAATTGTTTTTGTTTTGTTTTTCTGCAGTCTTGAATGGTAATAATTTTATTGACGATTAATGCATTCGATATCAAACAAAGCGATGACCGCTGACATTCAGAAATAACCTTTTGTAACAGCCTGCTGGAAACTACAAACCTTTTAGTAATTTCACCATGTAGGCTAAAACGGTATGCTTAATAGGAAAAGCGGGTTGGGATCTAATATTGACAGTTCACTATTGCTAAACAAAAACGTAACAAACTTGATAAACTTCAATTGCGAAAATAGGTATTATACACTTAAACATATATCACGCCTGTGTCCCATCAGGGTAGGCAGAGACTATGGATCTCTACTTGTTACGTACCATTTTGGCATACCTCTCTCGTTTCCCTTACTCGCATTAGTCATTTCAAAAACGCTCGTTTATTCTGAGTACTTTTGACCTGGCCCTTTTTTAATACCCCTTCTACCTGATTGAGATATTATCGCCTACATCATCCTATACCAACTATTATTACTATATAATAGTTGGTACCGGCAGTGTAGAATAGTACCTCCCGCTGCACCAGGTATTGCAATAAAACTTGATAAACTCTAATTGCTCACATAGATATGATCCTACGCATATTATTTAGTGTAATATTGTTTTGGCACATTGATTTATTATTTCTATATATATTTGTTGGTACTGGCAAAGTAGAATAGTACTTCCTACTGTACCAGATGTCGTAATACGCGACTAAGGTACCAGAACCGACAGATGGCGGTATATCTATCTGAATCGTCCACGTCTCGACAGCTGTGCCCTGCGATTGCCAATACGCTTGCCTAGCGCGGCAATTATGGGCAAAAATCCTACTTTCCTGGAGAGGCCTATATTCTGCAGTGGAATTCCAATGACTGGTGTAATGATAATGGTGAACTTTGAAAATTAGAAACCTTTCATACTAAGTTTGCACCGCATTAAGAAATAATTATCGAAAAAATATCAAAAATCGTTATAAAAGAAACTCTTGTGCAAAATTTCAAGTTTCTAACCCTCATAGTTTAGGCTCTGTGTTAAAATGTCAGTTAATAAGTCTTTTTATATATACAAATATAATATGTATAATAAATACTTTTGCTAGCGACAATGTTCGTCCAACACAGTATATGGCCGGTTTAACGCCAAAGCAGGCTCATTCGGTCACATAGAAAGCTCAGTCACTATTAATTTGCCTATTCCGCGTCGGATCGACGCCATTTTCTAAAACCATAGATAAGGATCATGTTGGGTTTCAGAGCAGATATATTGGAAAATGATAATTTACATTTGATTAAGAGGTTAGCGTGCTTGTTGCTTGATTGATAATTAAATAGTAGGGTGAGAATTGCTGGTAAGAAATTTATTTATTACTTAAGGAGTGTGAGTTAATTAATATGAAAAAAAAATTGTTACGTAATGGTTGGTATATCACCTGACAAATCATGATGTAATCAAGACAAGGATTAAGAGTGTAAAGAGTATCTAATCTAAAGTATATGTAAAAACATGTTCTCAATACAATATCATTTATTGATATTGTATTGATATTTATTGATTTACTACCCTTCTCTACTTCAAAAGTTTAGACTACGTGTTTCCGAAAATCCTAATCCTAATAATTTAACACCTAATTTTTGTTATTTAGTTGATTTAATATAAACAATCGTTAGTGGAATCTAAATAAATAAATAAATATTACTCGTTGTTTCAATGTTTGAATGATAAAATAAAATGAACTAACCAGTACTGTAGTAACCAGTACTGTGTAACCAAAAAATGTACATATATATATATCATAATAAGTTTCCATATAATAATAATACATACATACAACATTGATCTCTTAGATAAGTCGATTAAAGCGCATGTGTTACCGACTTTAGACAACAGAGGAATCAGAAATATAATGCTAAAATACATATATTTTACACCCAGACATAGAACAAACACAAATACTCATATTTTAACACTACTACGGTCCAGATAGAGCTTAGCTCGATTTCATTCTAGAAAGATTTTATTTTGTCATCTTTTACGTGTAATACAAAGTACGCTCAATAAATCATCTATGTAATACTACCTGAAGGCTGGACACTGAATTAATTCCACAGTGGAGGTTACCCTTCGAGTCCAATAACTGCATACTTGATGACATTATCAGCGCTTTACTATCCATGTTGTTGATATGAAATCGGATAGATCAATGGGTATCATCTAACGCAGACCACAAGCGATGAGCGGAAGGAAGTAAGAAGAATATATTTGGTTCCATGAAGGAATGAAGTTTGACTAGTATAGATAAAAAATTCTCGACATGCGTTATATATATATTTTGTAAAACCTAGTTGACAAAAAAGCATACAGTCGGCGTTGCTCCTCAGCCTTACCTATTTCTACCAATAAAATAGTAATGTTTGTATTCTTGTTTGAAGCATTACAACGTTGGCAACGAGCTGGTGATACCCTTGTGATTATACTAGCGTCTGCAGTGACGCTTCCTGTCACGCGGACTGTATGTATGTTTGTCGACCAGGTAAAATAATGAAATATTTATCCCTGTTTGTTGTGGAAGTCTCTTAGCTTGTTTCACAGTTTCAAGCCGGTTGTTTGATTGTTTAGCAATCAAACAGAATTTTATTAAACATAACTTCGCTGTACTCAACACATTGCACCAATGCACCGTTTTAGTAAATGAATGCGCTGCTCACATTGATCGATCGAGTAAGGCCCGCCTAGATCAGGGTTATAGCCGGCAAATTAACCGATGCTTACAACGCTGTCAAGCCACAGATTAAGTTACGCGGCTGCCATCTTTTTTGCTGCGAGCCGATGAGCTTTACATAGCTATATCAGGATTATTTATGGCTGGCAACTCCGCCTTGAATACGCACGGGTGCGTTACATGCAACTATGAAAGAACTATGTTTAGGCCTCATTTTCGTGGTTTTCTTTTTTTTAATATAATATATTTGCATACTTATATTTTAAACCCCCTTTTTACTCACTTAATAGATGATTTTCTATAAAATATTTTACACGTGCTTCATGATTTTCAACGTAGAGTCTTTTCATACTGAATTTTATTGAATAACTTCAAAACAGCAATGTTTCAGATACAACTAACCTCGCGTATTTGTTAGGTTAATTTTCAAAAATTGTTTCTTAATGCTCCCATTTGTTATAAAAGAAGCCCTATACATATTTTCATGTTTCTTTATTGTTTAGGCTCTACCTACAGTTTACAGTTTACGAGTGTGTCTATCTGTTTATGTTTCATGGTTTTAATCGGTGAACGAATGTTGGTAATTAAACGTGTTGATAGCTTCAACCCTAGGAAAGGATATAATATTAACAATAATAAATTCACATTACATTTAATACATTGGTCTGACTCTCAGATAAATTAAAAATACTTGTATTACGGACATCAAACAAAAATAAGATTCACAAATATAATATTTACATATATATTTAACATAAAACAAGTTATTACGAACTAATTATTTTAGCAGCTTTAAAGCACGGTGCAATAATAGTTTTATTATAAGTAGCGAATACGTTAATGTTAGAAAATATTTTGCTTGTTTAATACCCAGACACAGAACAAATACATAGAATTATAAATATTTGTCTTGGTTGGGAAACTTCCTTGGCGCATATGATGGGATCATATGATGACTCTTATATACCATATATAGAAGTATATATAAAAGTACATGTCTACTTTTGGGGAACGTAAATGGTTTTGCGAATATTATATTAATAGATATTTTTGGTATTATATGGACGTTCATTGAAAGCCAGATGCCCTATATATTTCTTTGGGGTTTTTAAAGGATTGGTAGTGTCAAGGTCCATCACTTGTCAATTCATGATGTCTAGATTACATCATGAATCCGCGTATATATATGCCTTCTATATAAAAAGGGAATATAATCATAATTTAATGTGGCAATTGAATCATTCAATCAAATTTAATTAAATCATGTGGCAATTGCAGAGCATTTTATTGTTAGAAAATGTTTGCATATTTTTTCTTACAAGACAGATACAACGAGAAAGAGGTACAAAAATGGCGGCAGGTTGCATTCAATTTCTCTAACATAGCTATAGGCATAGCATAGGCATTATGGTATTAGCTTAAAAATCAGAGTTTGCCACCAGCGTGATATAAAAATAATTAATCGATCCCCCAGTGCTTGCTTACAGCAGTATTGTTTCCCTCGATTAACATTATTAATGTTCACATACTTTCATTATTATATAAGGTACTGTCCTACTCCTCCTTTTTTATCTTAATTTTTTTCCTGATAGCCACGAGAACTGAGGACATCGGAGAGTATGATGCTGGAAATGCCTGTGCATTCCATAATTTATTTTGATAAATCCGATCAGCCGTGAGGTGTCGTTAGAGGCGACTGAGGTATTAGAACCGACAGATGGCGGTATATCCAACCAAGACAGTGAAGCCTTAATGCATTGGATGGGAATGGGCAGCAGCAACCCTATCGCAAAAGCTGCACTCTGCGATTACTAACACGCTTGTCCAACGCGGCAACTATAGGCAAAATTCCCCCTTTCTTGGGGAGGCCTATGTTCAATAGTGGACTTCTAATGGCTGGTATGACAAATGCTTAATTTATTTCTTTATTATATGCCTGGTATACTATAAAGTACATTATTATTATTATTACTTAACATAAAATAGCCGGAGAAACCAAGGAGAAGGCAATATTTAAGATATTCTTAGATAAAACACATGCATCAAGGAACTAAAAAGTCGTATTATTATTTATTAAAACAAAACCTCTATAAAACAGATTATACGACATATTATTTCAAGCTTAAGCTATTAAATACGGAGAATATTAAAATAGTTACGATACGATACGATACGCGGCCGTGCAACCGCTGGTGGTTGTACTTTAATAAAATTAGACACCTCCACCATAATTACAATTTCAACTCAGGTAATATTATATTTATAGGTGTAATAAAATTATATAATTAACTTCGTGAAATGGTATTAATTTTAAATTTATGAAACCTACACCCACCAAACACATTCTAATAACGTTATTGGCAACAGTGACAAATTATTTGTAAAATCACAAACGTTCAGTTTTATGATCCGTTAATTTTTTTTATATGCTGGGTCACTTTTAAATGCCAATCAATAACTGTGCAGTAAAGTAAAGTGTTATAGACTGCTCTCTGCACTAGAAGTCTTTAGAGTTCACAGAAGTACCAGACCACAAATATTTATATGATGATATTTGTGTTTGTTCTGTGTCTGAGTGTTAAAAATATGTACGACTTACCACGGAGTTAGGTCAATGTATGATATGTTTGAATTTACCTTACCTTACCTTTTAATTCCCTTTTTTGAGTGACTTATATTATACTGCTTACGGTTGGTATGATTATAAAGTTGAATTAATACCTCTCGTTCAATCATTCATCATCATCATATCAGCTGTTGGAGATCCACTGCAGGTAGGCCTCCAAAGGCGAAAACAGCGGCATAAAAGAACACCAATTAAGCGAAAGTATAAGCTGGGCTACCTTGACGAAAGTTGGAGACACAGCTGGTAAAGATCCCTGGAGGACGCTTCTAAGGCAAAGCCCTCGATTTGTTTGGCCGTCTTTGGAATTAGAGATGTCGGTACTGTCTGTGGTAAGAGGGACTGCTCTAAGTCCAGTGAAAACGCGCTTGTGAGTGAACAATTTATGGGAATGAAGGTATGTGGATGGTACGAACTGGTGTAGAAGAAATAATACATTTGTTGACGGAAATAATAATCGGAAATGTTAACAATATATTAATGGATATCTGTCCTTAGCGATAATATTGTCAGTTACGTAAACGTATTGTAACCATGATTATCATCATTATCAATCATCAAAGCGGCCACAAAACGTCCACTGCTGTACATAGGCCTCTCCAAAAAAGGGAGAATGTTGCACATAATTGCCGCCCTGGACAAGCGCGGTGGCAATCGCGGAGCGTAGCTTTCGGTACCTTAGTCACCTTTGACGACACCTGGTACAATAGGAGGTACTATACTAATAGCAAACTGTATTAATAACAAGTCATTACGTAGACTATACATTAGCCATCATACATAGACTATACATAAAAATCTTCTGTTTTTTTAACCTTGTGACATTTTTAAGCCGGCTAAAGTACCCCTCCGCAATGCCCCATACAGAACTAAAACAAAACAAAATATATTATAAAAACCACGACTCAATATTACCAGAATTAAACCCTGCGAAACTAGCGGGATGTAGTCGATATACCGCTAGTCTCGCAAGCCGAATGAAGCCTATTAAACTCAACGAGAATAAAATCTCAATCAGCGGTGACCCCATGAATTAGTTCGACTCCCATTTCCCTAATACGCAGGCTTATAGTAATAACTGCTGTCGCAGCTCGTATCAAATAATAACATCATTAGCCGGTAAATTGGTCGAGCGTATCTTAATAATCTCGTAATTAAATCGCTCAATTACGGACTCCAACGAATGCGGCGTTCAACTGAATATAAATAGATTACACACGGATGAATATTTGATTCTGCACGTTTCGTAGTGGCTCTGGGCCCCGTTTGTATTAAGGTGGTAATGATTTTGCCAACAGAGATTATCTTTGCATAGTTTCATGGCAGGAAACTGTAAGTATACACATAACGAAGGTATTGGACACACACTTTGGTATTGGTCACAGGATGAATATGGAATAATATATATATATATCATCTAAATCATATTTCAGCTTCGAAAGATTCGAAAGATCTTATGTATATATCATCAAAGATCATCCCCTGAGGAGGTAAAAATGGATGCATAGTTAGTTTAAAAGTTCTTTTATTTTAAAAGTTATTTCAATAGAATGTTATATTTGGGTTATAAAATACTAATAATTAATATTGCTGATTAATATTTTCTTTTTGTGATGTCAAATAATCGGGTTTTCTACAGATAACTTTTTTCATTTCCTATGACATGACATCAGCAAACACGTATACAGTCTGATTGATAATAAACGTGACCGAAGCCTGTGGCACTTGTGTCATCACAAAGATATAATTAGTGACTCGCCATCCTTGTGAACTGAAGATACCATGTCACATTTACCCAGTAATTTCACTGCTCTCTCTCCCTTTAAACCCGAACACAGCAATGCGAACACTGCTTTTTGTCTGTAGAAATGGGTGAGAGTGAGGTACCAATGCAGATGAAACGACTTTATCTCTAGTAGCTTTTGTTATAAGGAGCAACTTACTATTTTTATTGTATTTATTATTCTCACGAAAACCGGAACTACGCGGGTGAAACCGCGAGGTGCTGCTATTTATCACTACATATATATTAATAGACAATGAGACCACGGTAGAAAAAAATATTAAGGAAAAAACCAAAAAACAAGACTTTTCAATAAAATTAATTCCTGTTCTCGCCTAAACTAACACGGTTCATTTGTTTGACAGATTTGATTTTGTGCTTATCAAGCCGTAATGCTATGTTTTCCATACAATCTACATTGTTCTGAAATAAATTAAATTGAATTATTCTAAAACTACTTTTTAACGGCTTTACAACGTGGTTTATTTCTTATATAGGTTATGGCATGAGGCCATGTATTTTTTAGATCGCGGCAAATGTTCTAAAGATCTTTTGACTAACTTTGAACGAATGGCACAAGGTTTTCGGGTACTGAAGCAAAAATGGTATAAGTTTAATAAACCACGTTTTGAAGTTGTTAAAAAGTAGTTTTATTAAACAATTGCTGGTCAAGTCGTAATCGACTGACTGGGCGTTAGAGAAACTATAGAAGACAATCAAGCATATATATAATTTAATCTTATATAAAAGTCTTATTATTTGGCAAGCAAAAATTTTCAGTGTAAAGTTTTAAAAAATATGTAGAATTATTTTATTGTATGATGTAACATTTACTGTCACTTTAATATTTTTTCTTTTCTTGTGCTACATGAAATTGTTAATCGCCAAGTTTAGATGTTTAGTAAACAGGATGCGTGCATCATATCTTCAGTTAAGTGTATAGATTTTTAGCCGTATATTTTGATTTTCTGGAAAAAGATCTTGTTAAACACTAAAATGTTATTCTTTTTGTCGTAATGAGCCTGTATTGTAGTCCAAAGAGAAATGCCAGAGAAAGGTATTTCAATATTTGTAATTACAAACCGATTCATCCTTCTTAAGCGTTAGTCTAACTTCTATTCACAAACAGACACCTACATTTTTTATAAACATTTGACTCTTTTTTAATACTTTCTTATACTTTTACGTCCACAACTCGCAAAATAAACTACTCTATTAACGGTTTTATTTAACTTTTTACATTTAATATTTTTGGTTACCCTGCGACAACCATTCTCAAGGATGATAACAGATGTTGTCTTAGGAATGTAAAGTTACAATTACTCTTTTCAATCGAATCAAAATGTCAAATTGTAAGATCTAAATAACCAGCTTTATACATTATACATATAAACGCAAACACTTTATTTATATATTGATATAACAAGAAACTTACTAATAGACATATCAATTTTGTACATATTTATTTGTTAATTAGTCAGTCCAGATACCGGTAAACTGATCCAATGCGTCTATAAAAGGAATACCAAAAATACTAACATATAAAGACACAGGCAAGTATCGAATAAGTACATTAATTTGAAATACTATAAAAATACCAAAGTTAACGTTTGATTTTTTGCATGGCAAAATGGCAACTGAAATTCTCCACTTGGCTGTAACTTAAAAGCACGCTAATAAATACACGTCTAAGAGTTATTTGTCGGTGAGCAATGCGCGTACGCCTTACCTCGTTTATTATTTACCTGTTAAATATCTCAATGCTGCTTTAACCATTCATTAAGGTACAAAATATTTACTAGCTCATATTTTTACTAGAAAATACCAACCAGCCCTAGAAAGATTGAGTAATACTCAAGCCCAAATATAATATTTTAATGCTGCTTGCTCTATTCATTGACCATTTATTAAGGTACAAAATATCTTCTAGGCCATCAAGGAAGTAATAGGCAATTATGCATTTATCGAATTATCTTTATTGGTAAAAAATTGTCGCGAAATTACACTAAGTGTCGTAAAAGGTGACTAAGGTACCAGAACCGACAGAGGGCGGTATATCCATCCGCAACAGTTCAAATGCACTGGGCAGGGATGAGCAGCAGCATCCTTATCGCGAAAGGTGTGCTTTGCGATTGCCAACACGCTTCCCCAGCGCGGCAATTAT
Organism: Heortia vitessoides; assembly: GCA_020976665.1. Classification (NCBI taxonomy): domain Eukaryota; kingdom Metazoa; phylum Arthropoda; class Insecta; order Lepidoptera; family Crambidae; genus Heortia; species Heortia vitessoides. The sequence goes on from JACJUM010004390.1 coordinate 3,405,287, forward strand.
GGGTGAAATTCTCCCTTTCTTGGGGAGGCCATGCAGGATGTCTAGCAGTGGACTTTCATTCGCCGATATGGTGATGAATACAGCTGCTTTCCTAAGTAATTGCTGAAGAACTATAAATAAATCGTACGCCATAATAAAGGAACTGTAAGTTTTAATTCACTGTTGTAAACCATTATTAGATGGATTAGAGGAGCATGGCGTAATGGTGAACGTGCCGTTGAAGTTAAGGAACTTTCGCAACGATTGGTTTTGTGATGACCTATAATTGATTATCACCAGCACCGTCTTTCAAGGCTCGTTAAACCATTCGTTCAGTCTGCATTTGCAGTCCAAACCCACTTTTTCGGTGATTGGTTGTGCGCGCGTGACCTGTATTCTTTATACCTGCAGTGGGAACATGAAAAATGGTTGATGTAGATGATGCAGAAGTCTGCTGGTTCAGAACTATTAGTATATATTTGATAAATAAATATTTAATACCATCGTTTGTCATCATTATCGTCATACCAGACATTGGTCAAGACAAAGGGGAAATTTCAAACAGTAGCTGCGCGACAGAAATGTTCCTGTTCATATTCCGTTACGTTCGCCATGTTTGATTTTATACCAGCAGCTGTCGGTTCCGGTACCTCAGTCACTTTTTATAACAACGGCGTTCAAGGGGAGGTACTATTATACTTTGTTGATACCTTATGGAATCTGAAATGTATATATTATTAAACCTCGTCAACAAAAAAGTATACTACCTATGTGATAGTAAGTGTTACGCTCGTAATATGCCAAGGATATCACTAGTTCTATGAAAAAATGTGAAAACTGCTGTTTGGAGGTATTTAAATATATATAATTACCTTAAAAATACCCAGTTTCAAACGTAAGCAGTAAGTTTATGGCATAGGGAATATTGTGATATAATCGGTCACCGTGCAATTTATGTGGTTCGACACAACAAATGATAAATAATTTATATTGCGTCTAATCAACTTTATCCACAAAAGACTAAAACAGGTTTAGACTGCATTTTATCGATGCAGAGTTGCTCACAAGAAATCTCATTAAAAAAATATCCCACCAATGCTCAAAAGTGCCACAGATAAAATAGCGCCAGCGTGTCTATGACTAATGGACGCCACAGCATTATTTATATTCAGCCAATCGCGACTCCGATGGATTAATTCGTTGATTAATGCCGTGTCCAGCGCGTTGAACGATCGCTATCGACGACTCGGACTTATTTATTAGCACAGACTATGAATTACATTCACCTAAAATAAATTTGACGCGTTCATTTTTTAAGTGTGATAAATAACATTGGTGCGCTTTTGGTATCTGACAGACCTGATATTGATAGATATGCATTAAAACTGTAACTGATTTAGTCTTTCTATATAATTATGATTAAACTATAAAATATATAGAAAAATCGCATTGGAATCAAATTATTTCAATAAATTATAATAGTTAAGTTAATAAAACTCATTGAACACTTGAATTTGTTTATGAATTTATTTTATGTGGTTAACTTTTTCTGGTTTGGTTTTGGTTTAGGTAATACTGCCGATAGTTACCAGCAGAATAGAATAGTACCTCGCTCTGTACCAGGTGTCGTAAGAGGCGACTAAGCTACCTCAACCGACAGATGGCGGTATACGCAAAACGCAAATTCAATGCTGGAATATTTAGCAGCATTCCCGTTGAGAAATTATGCAACCCCACAAGAGGTAGACCTTATACAAAAGGTCATCTGCATGGGTACCTCACTCTCGCCTATTCTTACAGCTAAATAGCAGTAATATTCTTGTGATATTATGCTTGCAATCACTTGAGCTGCATGCTTGTTTGTCGGTCTAGTCTTATAAAAAAAAAAAACAAAATCAACTACAACTTCTTACAACTCCTTTTCTGTTCGCAGCTTCGTCTGCATTTACTTCATTTTATGTAACACTCAAGAACATGGTATTTTGTCATTTTAGGAATTCTAAATGAATTAATATCCATCTATGGAAAACATCTCGATGTTACAAAAATATCTAGGTATTTTTACTTAAAAGCCTTTCTAGTTTTAATGTCTTGGTTTCTAAACTACCGGTAAAAAGAGAAAAAAATGTTTTTTGTGAAAATATAACAGCCATATTTAGTCCACGGAAAATGAAATTTTTTTGGGATAAATAGCAGCTTATATATCATAACAGATTATGAACTTCATTTAAATCTGTTCAGTGGTACTGGCGGGAAAGAATAACATATGTCCATCTAAACTTTTATCTTTATAATATTTGTTAGATTCATTGCAATAAATAGCGAAGTGTACTAGTAGTACTATTACACTTACGACGAGTGTAGTGTATTGTTTTGTTTATCGTAAATGCGAGCTTTCATTCTGAGCGGCCGCTCTTCAGCAGGTGTTAAATATATGTATTTAAGTATTTATATATGTGATTCCTCTGTTGTCTGATATCCGAAACACAAGTGTTTCAATCCACTTATCACGGAGTCCAGTAAATGTATATGATGTTGTTTGAATTTATTGTAGTCTGAGTTTATTAGTAGAATGCGACCTGTATAGATGGTCGCGGTTGTCGGTGTCATTGTAAGGAGGGCTTGTCGGATGATACTTGTAAGGTACATTTAAATCGCTTTATCTATAGTTCTGTTGGGTTTTCATAAGAGTATCTTGATTGTTCTGATTGTGTATCGCCAGAATATATATATATATATATTGATAATGGTTTAAAAAAACATCATTATCATCATCATATCAGTCTTTGGACATTTATTTTTGAACAAAGACCTCTTCAATAGGAGGAATTATGCGCATATTGCCTTGCTGGTCATGATCGTAATCGCGTACCTTCGCGATGGGAATGCTATCACCCATTCAAGCTTTGTTTCGTTTGTGTAATGTTGTTTATGATAGATATATCTCCATCAGTCAGTTTCGGTACCTGAGTTGCCATTTAAAACATCTGGTACAGGAGGAAGTTCTATTTTACTCTGTAGTCGGCAATTAAGACTGTACAATAATATTGTAAATATGAGATTATTTTAAGATATCAGATCTTAAAATAATATACAAGCTATTATTTATTAACATTTGTTCAAGCTTTGAAGCTTTAACAGTTGTGTGCAATCTCTTGTCACAACAAAAATTTCGTGTTTGTATGTAGTTCAATATACACTTACCTTAGGACACGATTTGTAAGATTTTAAATGTACCTAATGATGGGCTATATTATATGTTCTTAACACAATAAAAAAAATTGTGGTCGCGCCAATTTTGTCTATAAAATACGTTTACATATTATGTATGGACTTTACCCAGAGACTATGGATCTTTATTTGCTACGATCTTGGCATACCTCTATCGCTTCCTCAATCCACAATAGTCCAGTCCAAAAGTTTCATACACGCTCGTTTTATTACTTCTGACCTGGCCCTTCTGGAACATATCTTAAACATGTAGAACAGGTATTTTTACACCTGTTCTATGTTCGGTAGGTCATCCTATACCAATTATTCTATTCACGTCGGCAAATATAAATTAATATTATATTTTCTTTCGAGATTTTATCCTCATTATAGTAGTGTTTAGAATAAAAAAAATCATTCAGTAGTTTTTGCTTGATAGTGTAACATAGCATCTAGCTCTTGCATTTTATAATATAAAAAAAGTCATGCAATCTATTCCGATATGAATAAAGATTAACGCACAATATCCCATATATAATAAGACAAGAAGCTTTAGAACTTGTGTTAAAAATATCAAACGACTGAACAATTTACGTGAATGTATATGTACATATACTATGTATATATACATAGGTCAATGTATGAGATGTTATATGTGAATAAATTATGTGAAATAAAGTAATTTCACATAGTTTATATGGAAATTCCATACCAAAATAGATTGTACATACACAGAATAAGCTGGTCTAAAGGCAGAGTAGACACAAATGTTCAGCACGTGCTTGACGCATAAGATGGCACACTTCTGAATATGCGATCGGATCGTCAAATTTTGTATCTATCACATCGTATGCTTTCCGCGAATTTAATTTATAAGTCTAAAGTTAACAGACCATTTAACATGAATTTGAGGTAGACCCCATCCAAAGGTCGTGTGCATAGGTACCTCACACCTACCTATTTCAATCGCCAAATAGCCATTATCTGGTTTGAAAGATGAGCCCCTGAGAGAACCACCGGTCTCAAGCGGCAATGAAATTACTGAGCAATATAACTTAATATCTGCAAGTCACAAGATTTGCAACGCGCTAGTGATATCCCTGTGACATTACGGGTGTCTATAAGCTGCGGTGACGCTTACTATCACCAGGACAGGGCTTGTTAGTCGACCTGGACTAATAAAAAAAACAGAAGATCGCGCTACATGCAAATCGCAAACAACCGGTCCTATTAGAAATATATTTCTCGAAGTGGACAATGTCTATTGTCCAGTGGACATACTACGACTAGTGTAACTTTAATGATATATATACACATGCTACAGATCAACATATCCAAATTTGTAATATCAACAAACAATATTGCTTAATTACGTATGAAATTGATTTATATAACTATTATTTACAGCACGGTATGAATTGCAGTGATTATTACATAATTATGTATTACGTACATTTTTTACGTGAACAGCATTAATTTGGTTGGTCGTCGGTCGTTGGTATATTGCCTTAGGGCATCTGTTTGTGGCTAAGTGGCCTGTTTATTTGTAAAGGCGATGGTTGAAATCTCATTATGATTTATATTAAATTATTTATTTCAAGATTGCTGCGTATTTTGATCTACCACATTTAATAGGGTGACCAGTAAGTTTTTAATTTTTGTAGTGACCGTGTTTGATACGGTTGAATATTTTTGTACCTTCATTGCTATATCAGCAGTTGAACGTATTTGACAGACTTTTTTTTAATTCCCACGATATCTCATATGTTGACCTGACTCTGAGAGAAGTAGATTGATGATTCACAAATATAATACTTATATATACACAAATAAAACTTAGACACAGAAAAAATACAAATATACATCATATAAATATTCGAACGATTCGGGTTCGAACCAACGACCTTTAGTGGACAAGATGGATCGCTACCACCTGTGCCATCAGGCCCGTCAAACTTCTTAAGGAGGTTGCTTCGCATCTTTTAAATGCGGTTTAAATCCAGCGCGATTTGGCTACAATGTCGTCATCTTTTACCGGTACAGGACCTGTAAGGTGCATGACAGCTGTATCGATTGTCAGTCTTGCAAGATGTATAGGCTATCTGCTAACACAAATAGCTCATTCTGTAAGCGTGGTCGTAACTGTATTTTTTATATGGATCTCATAGTTTTTCATCCGATCACTCAAAAAGAATAAACAGTTTGACCCATAGAGTCAGCGAGCGTCCCACACAACAAAAATGTAGATGTATGTGTAAATTTATTATACATCTCAGTATACAATATAAATGAGACAGCTTAGTTGCGAGCATAGATAAAATGTTTATGAATTATTTCGTCATCATAGTAAAACATTTTTTATTTACAACGACCACTCTCTGTCTCTTGCATTTTTATATTTAAAGATAGAACCAATAATATTGCCATTATTACTCATTACTCAAATAAAACCAAACATGTTTAATAATTTTAGAAAATAAAGTCGATTTGTCAGGTTTTTATTTAGCACCATTATAACATATTTCAAAAAAGACTGTGAGAAACGACTTACACGACAACACAAGTATGTACTTTAAGCGACTATCACAGTCAATCAGGTCAATGTATCAGATGTTGTGGAAATTAATTCATTTATTCGAAATATATATAGAACAAGTATATAATTTATATATTATTTATAATTAAATTACTCTTTAGAATACTACATTCTAGAATCGAGTATGAATATATAGTATAAATAATAGTCCTTCACTCCCACTCCTTACATCGGCAAAGACCGATGTTTATACTATTTGTCAATAATTTTATCATTATCATAATATCAGCCATTAGAAGTCCACTGCTGCTATGTCCAGCATCCCCAAGAAAAGGAGAATCTTGTCCATAAACCCCGCGCTGGGCTAGCGTGTTGCCAATCGTAAAGTGCAGCGTTTGCAACTGGGATGCTGCTGCCCATCCTCGCCTTGTGGAATTAAGCTTCATTGTTTTGTATAGATATGCAGCTATTGGTCAGTTCTGGTATCTTAGTTGCCTCTTACAGCACCTGGAAGAGGGGGAGGTACTATTCTGCCCTGTCGGAAACTCACGGCATACCTAGTTTTATATCTTTTTTATTTCATACTTTGTTTAAAATCCCAATCATTTGAAATATCTGTCTCTTATAAAGTCTATTGATGACTTACCTTAACTTTGCTGTATTGATTTTAATGACTATTCCACTTATGCATGATGTGGTTACCTATAATTGTGAGAAAAGTTAGCTAATAAGTTATTTTGTAGTGCATACTCATTATACCAGCCATTGTAATTCCACTGCTGAACATAGGCCTTTATTAGGCCATAGGATTTGCTCACATTTGTGGCAATCGCAGAGCGTAGCTTATGCGACGGGGATGCTGCTGTCCTTCCTTTCCTTGTGAATTTGACATAGTTTCAGATGGATATATCGGTTCCGGTACCTCAGTCGCCTCTTATGACACAGGTGTCATAAGAGGCGTCACAGGTGTCAACCAGGGTTCGGGGGAGGTACTATTCTACTCTGCCGGTACCCCACAGTATAGTAGTGTATATGTAGAAATGTAAGTAAAACAATAGTTTAACTTTAAGTCCAGATTTCACTTCAATCGCGTTCGCTATCTCACATTTGTAACGCACGTCCATATAGTACATATCTCCGTTACGACTCGCTACGGCACTCACAGTATTTCCTTTGTAGATTTTACACAAGTTATTGTCCATTTTAACAACATAACCCCTCTCTGTAGCGCATTTGACAGATAACAAGTTTGTTTTCAATTTCGGAACGAAGAGTACATTGTCTATGGTTGTGTTTACCCATCCGCGGCCGTTGTAGACCTGTACCGCCACCTGTCCACACCCGAGCGCACTAATCTCCTCGCCATTTCCGACTATCACTGTTTTATTGTTCATCGTTAAGTATGTTGCAAATAGGTTACGATCACGGCACATATGTTGGCTAGCGCCTGAGTCCACTAACCACTTAGATTCTTGAACGTTACTATTTGAGTTCATCACCATAAATGCATTACTCGTACTGTCTTTTTCCCGATTCTTCTTGAAGTAGCACTCACTTTTAGTATGTCCCATTTTTTTACAATAATAACACTTTTTAACCGGTCTATTGTCATGTCCCGAACCCTTGTTTTGATTACACTCACTTTGATAGTGTCCCAGCTTATTGCACTTATAGCACTTAATGTTTTTCTTAGCTACAAACGCTGATGCTGACGAGTTTTGCGGCTCCTTGTCGTTAATACGTTCTTCTTCAATCAGTAATCTCGCGACAAGATTTTCTAGCGTTTGTTTATCGTCGGGCGCGGACTCCCACGCCGACACAAAATGTTTATAGGCATCTGGAAGAGACATTAGCACTTTTGTTATTACGAATCTTTCTGAAATGTCTTCTCCCATCTGTTTGAGCTGGTTTCTTAATTCCTCTATTTTAGATAAGAACATAGACATCGCCGTGCCCTCCTCGTACTTGTATTGGAAGAAGCGTTGTTGTACGATATGTATACTTGTTTCAGATTTTTGCTCATACACGCTCGCAAGTTTTCGCCACATTTCGGCTGACGTAGTACATGTTATGATATGCATCATCACGCTTTCTGACATTCTTGTAACAAGCCATGATTGAGCCTTCGCGTCTTTCTTTTCCCATAAAGCCTTCTCAACCGCCTCCTCCGGTTTCACCCTGCTTCCGTCTGTCACTTCCAGTAAGCCTTGACTCCGTAACAAAACGATGGTTTGGAATTTCCAAATATTCCAATTGGATGTTCCCTCGAGCTTTATGTACGTTTGGAGTTTCAAAGAATTGTCGTCCGCCATCTTCCTGTCTGTTCGTCCCGACCTTGCTTCAATCACTCGCAAGTATTTTTTTTTTTTCTTCCCGCCGGTTTCTAACCTCAACCACACGCGGACAATTTTCACTTTTTGGTTTTTGACGAAAAAAAGTTTTGATTGTTTTACTTTTTCTCAGGATTATGTGCCTGGGCCCATAACCTGTAGAAATGTAAGTAAAACAATAGTTTAACTTAAAGCAGACTTTTATTTATTTAATCAGACGTTTTTTTTATACACTGCACAATATCGGCCATGACAGTGCGGAGAGGAGTGTTACCAACATAACAAAATAGAAAAATATTACATTGCTACCAACAGTATATTATTGAGTTACTAATAAAAAGAAATAAATAAAATTGTGGTCTCCCTACTTAAACTACATAAGTACAATTGTCTACATCGGCACCATCTGTTAGACTCGACTCGGTCCCCCGGGCGGGATATTAGAGGCACAAGTTTTTATCTAGGCTACCGCAGCTATTTGTTAATGGTAACGCAGATAATAAATATTACCAGGCACTTAATAACCGATTGTAATAGTAACTACCGACTACTTACAGATCACCACGACGCAGTGTTCGCATTGCTGTGTTCCGGTTTGATGAGTGAGAGAGGTAGTGAAATTATCGGTATTACTGACGTATCCTCTGGTCATCCTTGATGAAAATGCGATTGTGATATCTTGGTGAAATCATAGATGCTGGCTATTTAATACTTACGTTAATCGTAGGGAGTAGAGAATTAGTGAAATTTGTCATACAGTTATTTATTGATGGTTTTTAGTTTAATGATGCTACTTAGATTACTCTAGATTCGAAATGCTCCACGTTCTCTGTCCCGTAAACATATAGGGATAAAATATGACTTATATTACTTGTTGATAATCTAATCTTTAATAAAAATAAACCATTTTGAAATCGGTCTAGTAGTTTTTGAGTTTATTTATGAGCAGGGATCTCCTGTAGCATTCCCATACTTCATGTTACAATCACAAAACAGGAATTAAATATACCTTGTATTAATTCTTTATTATTATATATTATATCTAATTAACTTGGACGGTTTTGTTGGGAATAACAATAGTTTTGAAATGTCGCAAATATTATAAAGTAACTAATGATAATAACTATAAATGGATATAGGCCTCCCCAAGAAAGGGGGAATAATGTCCATAGTTGCCGCGCTGGGCAATTGTGTTGCCAATTGCAGAGCATGCATTTTGGGTCACAGATACTGCTGCTCATCCCCGCCTGCACAGCATTCAAATGCACAGCATTTGAAATACACTGTTCCTGATAGATATACCGCCATCTGTCGGTTCTGTTCCCTTAGTCGTCTCTTACGACACCTGGCACACGGGAAGTTACTTTTGTACTCTACTGGGACCACACGGCAAACTAAAGTAGCTAATAAGAAAGTGTATTCAAACTATTGAGAATTGAGAATGTCCAAGTTTGTAAATTACTGACTGAATTAATCACGACTGAACTAATTATGCATTCATTTTGACAATTTGTTCACATACTGGTTACTGGAAACATCATATCATATCAGCAATTGGAGTCCACTGCTGAACACAGGCCTCCCTAAGAATGGAGATTTGCCCATTATTGTTGCGATGGGCAAACGTGATGGCAATCGCAGACCGTAGATTTACGATGAGAATACTGCTACCCATACCCGCCCTATTACAATTGAGATACGCTATTTTGGATGGATATTTCGCAATTTGTCGGTTCTGGTACATCGGTCACCTCTTACGCCTGCTACAGTGGGAGGTATTATTCTACTCTGCCGGCATCTTACAGCATGGAAAAAAGGACATATTCAGCTAAAATATATACAGAAAAACAAAACTAAATTTCAATTATTACATAAAATCAGTTATACTCAACAGGTAAGCCACAAATAAATAAAAACATGTGAAGAAAAATTGTTAATGTGTAATTTACTGTTGGATTAATAATAATAATAATAAATTCCCACAACATCTCATACATTGACCTGACTCCGTGGTAAGTCGCTTAAAGCACTTGTGTTAAGAATGCCAGACAACAGAGGAATCACAAATATACTACTTAAATACATATATTTTACACCCATACACAGAGTAAACACAAATATCATCATATAAATATTTGCTCTGGGTGGGAATCGAACCCACGACCCCTGGTGCACAAGTCAGGATCACTACCATCTGCGTCACCGGGCCCGTCGATATTATATTGTATCTATGATGGCTGTATTTGTCAAGCACAACAGGATGTCGATAAGATGCTAGTAACAGTTGCTCAAACCTTCATGCGTTTATAGTACCTTACGTTTTTACATCAAAGCTGCGCCCTGCATTACCGCATCTGGACAGTGGTATTATCGAAAATCTCCTAATCAATCCACAAGAAATGGCGACGATAAAAATCTCTTACAATGGCCAATATTCACCATTGTTCTCATCTATAGAACGTCAACTAAGAAATCATTTCCAGTTTCTAATTCTAACACAAGGGAAATGCGTCAATTGGTACCAGAACAATGTATGCGATGTAATTTAATTATTAATCTTTATATGAAAAAACTTTTCATGTTAAGTAGAGATCATTCAAAACAAAAATTGAAAACATTAGAGAGAAACTTGTACTTCTGTTACCACCAGTTTTTAGGTTAAGGCAGACCTCATTTACATACGTTAGATGACTCTTTAGATGATCTCGTGGGGTCATCATTGACATAGATATAATGAAATATAGTACTTCCTATTATGGAAACATTTTTGGTTTTATTTATTAATATTTTGAAGATTTAAAGTCTTTGTAATAGGCCTACTTAAACAAAATATATTTTGAATTTAAATGCGCGCATTACAAAGCGTTTGTGTGTATTGAAGAGTCCATCGAAACAACGTGCCACGCTTTCTCCCAACGCAGCCGCAGGTAAGTTTAAACACAAAAATTAATTAGGAATCAAGTCAGTCACTATAATGCGGAAATCATTTCTTAAAAAAGGTCATAATTAGCGAAATGTTACTATCATATCCGGCACATGTGAAGTCATTATATACAACCAAGTTGCTAAAAAAAAGTATGAAAACCAAACTTCACACATATTTACTTCATACTAAGTGGTTAGTCAATATAGGCGAGGTCATAATAAACGGATACTACAGTATTTTTCAAACAAGTGATAGACTATCATTCTATGCTATCATTTGTGAGCAATTCATAATCTAGTCGTGTGGTATCTGTGTGGAATAGTAGTAATAGTACCTTCCCTTGTACCAGGTGTCGTAATAGGCGACTGAGGTACTGGAACCATCAGTCGATGGTAAATCCAAAGCAGTGCAGCTCAAATGCAACAGTGCGAGTATGAGCAGCTGTATTCTTGACACGAAGCTCAGTTTTGTGATTGCCGCCACGCTTGCCCAGCGCAACATTTGTGGGCAAGTTCTTCCTTTCTTAGGAAGGCTTCTGTCCAGCAGTGGACGTTTTACGGCTTCTATGATAATGATAAACTTATAATCGCGCCTTCCGCGTTTATACAATTTCAGCGAGCTCATATTATGCATAGATTTTCACTTTTAGGTCAATGACCCCTTTCAATATCATTTGTAACAGCGGTCACCTGCCATCCCGTTACATTCGGCTACCGTTCAAACCGTCTGAACGATCACGATACAGGTGTCTAGATAACATTCAACGGAATAGACTAATTAAATATTTGTCTAATTGGACGGTTAAGCCGTAACATGACAGCCGCACTTGTCTTATGATAAGCGAATTTTGTTCATAGATAATTTTGTGCCAGTTATATCTAATTGATTTCTACGAGGTTTTTTTTGCAGGTTATTACAGGTTTCTTTAGGTTTATCTACAGTTATCTGCAAAGTAGAAACTTTTAAATCATCATTATCAGCATCATACCAGCCAATCGAAGTCCACTGCTGAACATTGGCCTCCCCAAGAAAGGGGGAATTTGACCATAATTGCCGCGTTGGGCAAGCGCGATGGCAATTGAAAAGCGCAGCTTTTGCGACAGGGATGCTGCTGCCCATCGTTGCCCATGTGAATTTGAGCTGCACTGTTTTGGATGGATATACCACCATCTGTCGGTCTTGATACCTTAGTCGCCTCTTACGACACCTGGTACAGGGGGAGGTACTCTGCCGGTAACTCACGGCAATTTAAATCATATCATATTATTTATATGGCGATATTTATCGTAAAAATAACTGAATACATTATAGTACAAAATTATTATTAATAATAATATTTATTGTACACCTGTTTATTTATTTACAATTAGGTATAGGATCCTTTATATATATAAAGGATCGAAAGGATGGCAGGAAGAGATCGTTTATATATACATTTATATAAAGGCTTCGTATCTATCGTAGCTTATCAGTTAAAAAACTTCAAAAGTAATCTTTTTTTACTTTAAATAAAAATAGAAAATCGCTGTGTTAAAACATTATTGTAACTTTACTGTTGAATCACTCAAAAAGTAGAGCTGAAAAGTATATCGATTTCACAGACATGTCTGGGTGTTAAATATATGTATTTACGTAGTATATTTGTCATTCCTGTGTTGTCTGGCATTCGTAACACAAGTGCTTTAAGCGACTTACCATGGAGTCAGGGCAATGTGTGAGATGTTGTAAGAATAAAAAAAATAGCAATATTTGAGGCAGCGTTAAAAAGATTTTATTACCCTGTGTTATTTATAATGACAATATTCAGTAGTGTTGTTTAACTTCGGTCTATTACACAGAGTCTGGAAAGCGTAAATTTGAATTCTAGAATAAAATTTTGGGAATGTTCGGATATACTGCGAGTACTGTCCAGTGCTCTTGCTGGCAAGAAATTCGTTCCGTCATGGATTACCAGCATAATGTCATAGTATCTTAAGGATGTATATGACGTCATAATTCGATACTATCTTTTTACTACAAAAACTGACGTTTTCGAGGTACGCTGCTCTCAGTACTTTGATCACGTGATCATCAGCGTCCACAAACTTAAATAACTTTCATTATTGATTATTATTATTATTAGTTGTTCAAAGATACCGGCCGATAACAGCGAACATGGACCATTTAAAGAAATAGTTTTTGTTGCAGTGTGAAACTAATACTTTTTCTTTTAATACAAAGCATATTTACTTTAATACGCGCCTAATTCTAATGTCAATTAGACAGCTTACTTTAAAATTCAATTTTTAAATATAACTACATTTAAAAAACATTTTGAAAATACAACATACAATATGCTGCATACAACCGGTCCTATTGGAAATTACTTGGCGAGGATTAAGTCCAGAAGTAGACGACTTAAAATAAAATAAAGAACTGATTATTTTCAATTATAAAGACTCCCATAAAACATGGATGACAGTATACTGGATTGCGATCGAGTATATTAAACTGAAGTCAAATATTACAGTGCTCGCATTGCATTATGGAACATTCCTCTTATGTAATTCCCGTAAATTAACAGCAATGTTAATTTCATTTACTTCCACTTTTCTGCGCAGAAAAAACTATCGGTACGCATTCTATTGAAACAAATTTTGAACATCAAATAATAATTAAAAAAAAGTCATATACCGATTTTATTTTCTGTTTCAAATGAAATTCAATACTTAGTCATGGGGTTTTATGTTGAATTATTCAGATGAAATAACAATCAGCTTACCCACACAAATGCAATATCACTTCTAAATAACACTTCCTATTGAGCACATCAACGGGCAACCACAGAAAAATAAAAAAAATATACATAGGCACATAAACCTAGTCCATATTCAAAGGACTCAGTTCCATTTTGTTCCTTTTTAGATTGCTCTTTTGTTTCATTTAAGAGATTTAAACTCTGGAATATACAAAAATAAAAAAACAATAAATTATAATCTCATTGTATTTAAGTCCCTGTCTATTGAAGACATACAAAGTTGTATAGGTAGGTGACAGCCATACCATAGGTGTGAGTGAGCAATATATGTAGACATATTGTACACTCACCGGTTTCTAACAAACAGCAGCTTTCGTATTGAAGTGTTAAGTTTTGAAGTATGAGTGTGGTGGTGAAATTACTGGGTAATATTTCTGGGTATAAGGTGTTAGAGATATTTAGGCGCCTATATGCCACTTTGCGGCTTACTAAGAATACGTGTTTGCCGATATAGTATTATCAAAGGTGTTTTGCCTCAGTATAAATACAAACCGTGTTACAGACGTTATCTACACTAATATTATAAAGAGAAAAGATTTGTATATTTTTACGTAGCGAATAAACTTAAAAAGTATTGGACCGATTTTAATAATTCTTTTTTTTATTAGAAAGCTACATTGTGTATACACAAAATGTCTTTCATCGCATACGCTGCGAAGAATATTAATGATAGGACAAAAATTGTTTGACAATAATATAGAATATGTCAATATCTACAAAAAACTTCGTGAGACCATATGTCTAACTATTGTAGTTACGTCACTATAACTACTTTTTTACATTTGACAAATTGATAAAAATGCCGATCAAAATTGGCCCTTTTTATCCTAGTAAATAATTTAATATTCAAAACTGTCTTAATACCTGATGATTACTTTTTGAATGATTGAAATCGGATATTCCATTAAAAAGATATCATGAAATTAAAATAAAAATACATGCCAGCGGCTGCCGCCAAGCAGCGTATCGAGTAACTAACTCGACGAGAGCAATTGTATTTGGCACTTACTCGAGTAGGATCTCCTGAAAATCAAAACGCTTCGTTGCCACCTACAAATACCACAGCCAACGTAGTGTACAGGGAGGATTTAAGATAAGCATACAATTTTTTTCAAATTAGGGATTCATGTTCGCTTTAATTAGCATGCTTAAATGTATATACCTATTTATGTCTATCCATGCGAAGCCAGGACGGGCCGCTAGTTAATATATATAAAGAGGAATCTTATAAATCTATCAATGTGGCAACCGTTTATTTTCTTGTCACTTTGATAAGATGTAAATAAAGTGATATGTAAGTAATACAAAAGCAAAAGATTAATGACGCTTGTTTGCAGACAATATTCGACTTCAAAGCAAGGCCTCAGGGTTGCCATAAGAGATATATTTACCAAAGTAATGTGGGGGAAATGTAAAATTTGTTTTTCCTTACCGTAACATTATGGGTATACATTTTTTGTTACTGTGTCACTTGTTGATAATATATTCATTTTGTTACAAATGTACAAACATACAAACCCTGTTTTCACAGTTCTATTTTAGGTAGTGGTCTCTTAAGTATGTATTTTCGAAAATATAACATAGTTTATGGGACATATTAATGAAGTAGTTCTCGATTGGTGAAAGAGGTTTTAAAATTGTTCTGGTACTTCTTGAGTTAAAACGTAACAAACAAACAGTAATCATTACTTTCCTCTTTGTAATATTATACTATAGATTAACGACAAATTACCATGAATAAACTTACAATAAGATGACATAATTTTTTTAAAAGCTTCACGTCAGGCAATCAATCCCATTTGAAAACAGATTTTTATTTTGTTATTTATAATATCACATAATTCTATCTTGCTACTTGCCACTCTGTCCTTGAGATATTTTTGCCTGATATCTACAACGTTAAAAGTAATTCTTATTATTTTGGTATTCAAACTATACACTAGTCAAATTTGATTAAAATTGATTACCGCTAACGCTGCGAAAGCGTAACTAACTTGCAGCACAGACTGACATGGTGGTTATGGATGATAAATATTTTTTGAAACATACATAAAAACAATAATGGATATACATTTAAAAACAACTTAAGCAAATGATATCTATCAAACAGCCGCCGGCGCAGACCTAATTTTGCAGGTATGCCAATACAAACAAAAACTAGTCCAAATCACAGGTTGCTTGTTAGAAAATAAACAAAATCTGGCGACCCTGCCGTGTAAAACTATTAGGTTCTTATCTTAAGTATTGGCTATGTGCAAAGCAAGTAGTGGCGGACAGATAATGGCCGCAGCGCACAACACGGCAGAAATTGGAAACAAATGCGAAAGATCAGCTGTCAAAAGTGTTGATTGCAGTACAAAATCAAACCAAAGAAATGGGCCATGACTGTTGTTGCGTTGTTAACTGCAAAAATAACGGCCTCAATAGCAAATATAAATTTTATATATTCCCAAGAGCGTCGTCCTATGAATTAATTTATTCAACCACAACAGCTTGTGACCCATAAAAGATGTCAAGCCCATATGTTTTCTGAGTTGATATTAAAAGAAACCACTTTTACATGCAATCGATACATCTATAATGACTACATTTGTGCTGAAATCCAAGTAGATATTGCATCTATTTTGAGAGTCATAGCAAAAAATACTTGATAAAATAAAGACAAAAGCTGTTGAACGGACCAAAAAAACATAAAAAGGATCAATCAACTCTTAGATCTTGCGGGTGTGTTATTTAATAACTTCGAGTTCTTGGTAACGGGGGTAAAAAGTAAAAATGAAAAGTTTCTACAAAAAACCGCCTTCTCATTTTTTAATGAAAATGAAAACTGGCTTGAAATTTTCAGCATTGAGTGTATTATTTGGTGTTCATAAAACCACAGTTTCAAGAATATTTCAATTAATATTACATGATTTAACTTCTGCAACTGCCAATTTAGTATTTTAGCCTGATGAAGCTACTGTACTGACGAATCACGTGGGCTCGTATTAAGTAGCTCTGGCCATTATGTCGCAGTTCTTCCACATTTCTTACATGCTCCGCTAATACTAATTTATTGCCTTTTATCTCAATTTGTGGTTTGAAACTCATATTATGTGTTATAGTTTCAAACCCGGTTATTATTATTATTATATTCATTTTACAGTAAAACTAAATTGCACTTAAATAATGTCGAAAATACAATTTTAATCTTTGGTTTTATTTATATTTGCAAAGAAAACTAACAATATTTACATTTGAGTTGTAAACGCTACGCGTCGCCATAGTCGGGCACATAGCTAATACATACCTTAATATGCATTCATAAAATGAGTGTACATAAATACATTGAATTCTTTAAAAAGGAGACTACATTTATTGAGTCGATTTTCTGAAATGAGACACTTTCAAAGATATGAGTTCTAGTTAATAATTTTACATTACATAAAAATTTTAAAATATTAGCCTATATTTCCAAAATAAGCATACACACACTAACATAGCAATAAGTTTTCTTTATATATTTTGATGAGCCTACTTTCAGAGTGAAAAGAAAGTTTCGATAAATAAAACACTTTCAATCCGAACGGTACTTAGCTTTTATTTGTTTGTAGTTTCTTGTTACTTAAAGCTCTCTAAGTAAGAAGAACGTGGGCTTCTGTTACTTGCGAGTCTCGTTTGACATAATCCAATAAAATCTCCGATGCAGAAAAATCTTCATGACCCACAAATCTTTTTGTTGGAGGCACGAGCAAAAACGCGCGAAAGTTTCAAAATTAAAAATGGCCGCGCGCATTAGCTGTCATAGTGACAGCGGACGGCATTCCTGATGGCTACCTACACGCGCCGATTGGGATCGATGCCTCGTGCCAGTCTCGTTATGAAAAGGGACAAAAAATCCGATCACGGGCGATCGTAGGCTATTGACACGATTTTTTCATAAATATGCCGCAAAAAGTGCATTATACTATTATAATGGAAGTTTAGAGAGGTTATTAGTTCGTGAATCGCACTTTTGTTGAGTCGAGAGTTCATCTTATTGGGGATACATACATCAACTTAATGTGTTTTTTGATGGCTCTATGGTATGCAGTGCAACTAATGGAAATGACTACACAAGTTATTCGGCAAACTACACAATTCGATTTTCAATTAACTTTGTCTAGTAAATATTAAACATATATATTTAATTAAAATAATAAATTTATATCACTCATACATTGAACTGTCTCCGCGATAAATCACTTAAAACACTTGTTACAGATATCAGACAACAACGAAATAAGAAATATAATACTTAAATACATTTTTATCACCCAGACACAGAAAGAAAAACAAATATTAACTATAGAAATGTTTATCCTTATACTAAACTAAACTAAAAAGCTATAGAAAATGAATTTACAACCGCAGTTGCACAATATGGTATCACTACTATTAATACCGGGTCCGACAAACAATTATATAATGCAAACTTTTTAAAAATAGCCTTTTCAATTATAATATTGTTTGTACTAAAGTAACATGATAATAACACAAACCTGTATCATGTCACCTATGTCATAAAAAACGTTGTCGTACTATATATAGTACACAGTTTGCTGTTAGGAAAAAACAATTACAAGTGAAAATAATGTATTCAGGTATTTATACATTACATACTACAAAGTTGCTAGACAAGTAGAAGGCCATCGTCAGATGATAGGCGGTCACTTTGGCTTATTGCAACATTGTAAGGATACTTTCCTAGTGACCAATGTTGTACTAGGCCCGAGAAGATTATGCAACAGTCTTTATCATCCTTCATCATATTAGAACACAGCAATGTTGGCATACTGGCGACTGAAATATTGACTTGAGAGTTTTACTTGCTGTCCTTACGTACCCGACGGAGTTTATAAGAACCTTCGATATGAATGTCTCTTATAATAATAAATAAATAAATAAATTCTCACAACATCTCATACATTGACCTGATTCCGTGGTAAGTCGCTTAAAGCACTTGTGTTTCGCATGCCTGACAACAGAAGAACTGCAATTATACTACTTAAATACATATATTTAACACCCAGACACAAAAAAGACACAAATATGATATAAATATTTGCTCTGGGTCAAATCCCTGACCCTTGGCACATAAGATAGGATCCACCTGCGCCATTGGGCCCATCAAAAATGCCTCTTATTCTGCTAGATAATTTCTAATTTAGCATAAGTTCAGGAAGAAAAAACATTTGAATACTTGTATAGATTTTACTGACATCCGTAAAGTTTTTTTTTTACTAGTTGACCGTGTTTTTTTCAATATCCACGTGCCAAGATGTAGATAGTTCAACAAACCATTGCGAATCTAAAGATTTGAATCCTAGTTAACATTTATCGACGAGACAACCGGAACGTAGCAAATTGAGATCGCTTGTAAAGAAAAACTCATTCATGCTCCGAGCTATCCCACTTTATGGGCAATGTATCGCCATAAAACCGTCTTACAAGCATTACTATTCTTTACAATCATACTTGGGGACATAAATTGCTATGTATAATTTATATATAGATGTGCCTGTGATGGTGGGTACGCAATCAGAGTGGCTCAGCACGCGATTCGGAAGCTAACAATAGTAAACAATTTATTTTAATAGGCGTTTATTAAGTTAGCCATATAATATCGGAGCACGCGCGGCGGGTGGTGCAGATCCTGCAGGGTTACTGCCCTTTTGGTATTCTCTGGACTTTGGTTTCAAACAGATCGGTGTTTGTGTGTATATACAAGTGGACAGACGGTTGTATTTGCGTATTATAAAGCTTGAACTACTCGGAATCTTCCAATCCGGACCGATAGGATGTTATTTCTTCTAAAAAAACGTTGGCTGGTATTTAAAAAAAAATCTTCCACTGCTGAAAGTACCCAAGAAATGGAAATGTTGCCTTTAATTGCACCATTGGGTGGGCGTGGTGGCAATTGCAAAGCGTAGCTTCACGATAAGAATGTTGCTGCCCATCTCTGCCTATTTAAATTTGAGCTATACTGTTTTATTGACGCCATATTCGGCAGTATCCTTTTCATATTATAATTAACACCTATTATTTGGTTAGTCTAAAACTTGCGCGTACTTCATAATGCTTCACATGAGATTAATGGATTTGGAAATTTGGTAGTTTAGTCTAGAGATCATCTGCAATTGGTGCCTCATTCTCACTTATTTCTACCGCCAAATTGTAGTGTTTGCATTAAAGTGCAAGAGGCAGTAAAATTATTGGATAAGTAAAACAACGTGTAAGTGTTATTCTTGTGATAAAACAAGCTTGTATACTAACTGCGTTGACGCTTAATATCACGCAAATCCTTACGTTTAACAAAAAAAAAACAAGACTAACAAATAAAGTTGATAACAACACAATCTGGCTGTGAAGTTGATGTTGCAGATAATTAACTATTATCTACATCCGGAACTGAATGATACCATTTTATAGCTAATAGACTAAAGAAATACTTCTTAAGAAATTATTACTTCTTAAGCACAAGAAAAATCCATATATACGTAACTTATTTAGCTATTTATATTTAGTAAAACACGTTATCGTATCGTATTTATGGAAAAGTAGTTTTTTAACCGACTTAAAAAAAGAAGGTAGATCTCAAACCGACAATATTTCTTTATTGTGCGGAAAACAAATATTTTATATTGCCTCATAAACGACTTTTAATTTGCAAGAAATTGCAATGCACATAAGTACTTAAATATAGCAATAGTGGTCTCAGAAATAAAGCGGCATAAGAATTCCAGATTGAAAAGATTACAAATCACCCTTTACCCATATGGATTACAGGAGTTGTTTTGCCAATGTAGTTTTCCTAAATAAATAAACTAAGGTTAAAGAATTTTTATTTAACTCATAAAACAATTTACATTTCACTTACTGAGCTAAGGCATGCAGTAAATCTAATTTGACTGCAACTAATGCAACGGCGAGCAAAATTCCATACATGTATGACTTTTTTCTTTTTTTTCACACAATATCTCATATATTGACCTGATTGCGAAAGAAGTCACTTAAAACACTTATGTTCCGGACATCAGGCAATAGGGAAATCAGAAATATTATAAGTACTTAAAACATACACACATAAATTTGCATAGAAAAAACACAAATGTAAAATATAGAAATGATTATCCTGGGTGGGAATCGAAACCAAGACCAAGATATCATATCTTGTGGGTACCTACCTAGGGTCCTACCTATCTACCTAGGGTCTTGGTCTAGGTCTAGGTCTCAAATAATTAGTAAGGCTATTCTAAAATGTACTAACATCAGATAAATCACAAACATAAGTACATATTACTACAACCCAGGCACAGAACAAAAAGCCTTTGTTACAATATAGGAAGACTATCGAAGGCGCCATCAGGTCCGTTTAGATTTAGAAGAAACTCTAAATTATTCTTAAATTTATCAATAGAGATTCTAGCATATTATTGTAATTAAATAAAGATAAAAGAAGTCCCAATATGTGTCCCAGTGAAAGCTTGGAAGCCCTAATATAGATTATCTGTGTCATGCGCCGGGGCAAGGCAGATGCGTATCGGGTGTATTCGGGAACATTCGGCCAGCTTCGGCCGATGACAATGCTAAGCGATCGTGGCCGCGTGCTATCTTATTCCTATGTAAAATGGATGTGATATCCCGATGCTATTCTGTGTGCAGAATTTTAAGATCGTTTTGCCCTATCTATACTGAAACAATTGTTTTTATGTGCACGCTTCGTATTATATCGCTCGAACTGGTTGCATATTAATGAAACTATGCTGCTTTACGTTGATATCGCCTTGACTCGAGCGGATGTTTGGCTCTGCTGATAACCGCCAAACAATATTGAAGGTCCTTCGTAAACTACGAGTATTATATATCATTAAATATAAGTAACGATCTCTTGCTTTCTGTGTTGTTTACATGTACGTCAAACTTCAGTTCTTTGCAATACAATACAAATGTGCCCTCAACTTTGTCCACGTGGAACAGAAATGGAATAGAAACCGATTTAACAATCGGTTCACCCCCTACAAAACTACTCGTAACATGCACGCATGCACAAAATCATAAACAAATTATTTATTTATATGAGGTAGACCGCACACAAAGGTCGTCTGCATTGGTACCTCACTCTCACCTATTTCTACCGCTAAATAGCAGTATCCGCATTGCTGTGTTCCGGTTTGAAGGGTGAGGGAGGCAGGCAAATTACTGGGTAAAGTGACATTACATCTTCAATGTCCCAAGGATGGCAATGTACTAGTAATAGCCTTGTGATATCACGAGAGACTATAACCTGCGATGACGCTAACTATCACGCGGGCTATATGCTCGACCTCGTACAAAAAAATTGAATATTCAATGTAAATGTGCTCATTTTTATCATAAGTAGACATTATAGAAATTTTAATGAATATATACTTTGACGAGTATCTCGTTAGTGTCAAAGTAACTCGCGATTTGAACATAAGCCTAAGAACCTATGGCTATGTTCATGGATCCTATCCCATTTAAGAACATAACCTTATTATATTACGCGGGCACCAACCGGCCATTACTCCTTCATCCGGGAATGGAAGCGATTTCATAAAAGCAAACGACCCGCCGGCAGCGTGCTGCATCAATCACATTAAAAATATATCCTCGACAATGGATAACTGAACTTGATACCTGTGTTTGGCTTTGAGGCAGGACTTTGTGTCGACAATACGTTGTTGTTTCTTAGCCCTTTCTCTTGTTGCTGGTTTGTTTTATGAACTCGGAATAGGGGGCGTATTCTGTATTCTATTCTCACAATATTAAAAACATAAACATGTGTGTCTGTTTGTAACGCTTTCACGACTAGATGTGTTGACCAGTAAATTGATATTTAACATGTAGATAGCTTTTACATTAGGAAAGAAGCTTAATGTTCAAAAAAAATAGCATAACGCGAATTTATTAACCGAAAACAACGTAGAAATATGCTTTCGATTGACAGTAAACTAAAATGCTTTTTGTTAGCCGTGAAATAGTACCTCCCACTTTATCAGGTGTCATAAGAGGCGAATGAAGCACCGAAACCACCGACATATGGCGGTGTATCCTCCCAAAACAGCGTAACTAAAATGCAAAAAGACGGGGATGGACAGCAGCATTCCCGTCACACAATCGTCGAAATTCAGTAACTTTTGCAACGGTTGGTATTAAGATGGGTAGCCATTGGTCTAGACTGCATTTGCAGTCCTTAGATCTACCAAACAGGTATAGGCTGGTTTAGTGTCATTAGGCCCATAATTCTTTTTCGATAATAGTTTGATCTAATTTGAGAGATAGAATATATTATATCTATCTTTGTATATCATTATTTTCACTTTTTTATAAGAAATACTTTTTAGTTCGGTGTATTTTAAAAGCGTGTTTTTTGTTTCTGTAAACTATATTTGTTTTAGTTTGATTTATTGTTATATAATATTAACTAGATGAGTACGTAGGCTGGAAATTAGGGAGACGGTACGCATGCGCAGGCTGCGTGGTCTCACTTGCTTTTACACATAGGAATTTCTTGCATCCTGAAGAATCTGATCAGGGTTATAAGATAATCTTTTTGAAATATTGTATGAGCTGATTCTTGATATGTGTGTGAAGTTTCAATTAAATCTGTCCGTCCCATCATCATCATCATTACAGCCATTGGAAGTCCACTGCTAGACTTAGGCCTCACCAAGAAAGGGGGAATTTAGCCCATAATTGCTGCGCTAGGCAAGCGTGTTGGCAATCGCAGAGCGCAGTTTTCTTAATGGAGATGCTGCTGCCCATCCCTACCATCTATAGTTGAGCTATACTGTTTCGGATCGATATACAGCCATCTGTCTCCTCTTACGACACCTGGTACAGAGGGAGGTACTATTCTACTCTGCCGGTACCTCACCTCTATCTAAGGTGGGTCAATAATTACCTCGAATGAGTCGTATCCAAACGTATGTTTACAGATACATACAACTAAGGCTAATATAAAGTGTGCAAAACATTAGTAAACAAAAATATAGCCTATAGACTATATTTTCGCTATATTACGTCACCTTTAACAGTGTTACTTAACTAACGTTACAAGTAAAGTTGGCAACTTGAAAGTCGATCGTCTATGTAAATTTATATTGTCTGAAACCACTAACAATTTGATGGAGTAATACAATAGTTTATTATGTGATTCCATTAAATTATTTAACGCTTAATCATTTGTAAAGCTTACAAATTTTAGAAGCCATTGTAGTGTTAATTTAACCGCTAAATTAAATTCAGTGAAAGGTTAACAAAATAACATGAACATGGCCTATTTTAAGGTTCACAGTAGATTATTAATGTTTCTATTTGCTTTTTTGTACTTTCTATGGGAATTTTCCATTATAAAGTAATGCAGGTTTATTAAAGAATTCATAAAGTAAATTGATTTTAGAATGTAATCTATTGACTTCGGATTCTTCAGCCCAAATCTGGAACAGGTATAAGAGTGTATTTAAGGCACATGTTTTATGCTGCGAAATATGCTATAGTTTTGGACGGCAACCAAACTCGCATCCTTCTTTATCCGTAGGCATGTCGATTATATTTTTGCTGACAAACAGCGCCATCTCTCAAATGTTAATGGCATTTTTCCTACAAATATTCGAATGTGATTATTAGTGTGAATAAGCCATAAGCCGTCCACTGCTGGACATAGGCCTCCCCAAGTAATCTCCAATAGGCCCGATTGTATGCGGCCTGTATCCAGCGTGATCCTGCGGTTTTAGTCAGGTAGACTGTCCATCTTGCGGGTGGACGTCCTACGCTGCGCTTGCCGGTACGTGGTCTCCATTCCAGAACTTTACGACTCCAACGGTTCTGCGTACCAGAATGTTCTGCCCACTGCCACTTCAACTTGCTATTCCGCCGGGCAATGTCGGTAACTTTGGTTATGAAACGAATCTCCTTACTCCTGATTCGATCGCGCAAAGAAACTCCGAGCGAGCCGTAGCTTAACGAGCTATAATGAGGGCAATCCTCATTATAGCTCGTTAAGTTACTTTCAGTTAAGGCCAATAAGGCCGACGGTAAGAGCTATCGCTGGTAACATACATCGGTTTCTACTTGAGGCACTGAGGTATATCGGATGAGAAGATGTTTCGCAGTTTTCTGAACGCTGCCCAGCCGAGTTGCATTCAACGATTGACCTCTTTCTGGAAGTTGGACTTACCTAATTAGACTATTTGTCCTCGGTATACATACGAGTCAACAACTTAAAGAAGCGTGCTCTCAACTAAAACTTGGGTGGGTACAACATGGGCAAACACATTGCTTTAGTCTGCTCCATGTTCATTTTAAGACTCACCTGTTGAGAAACTCGATTGAAGTCTTCGAGTCTTTTCAATGATTCACACTATTTAATTGTCACTTCCTGACATCTAAACTATGCAAAAAATCGTGCTGATTCTATAGCGAAAATAAAAAGCCAAACCTGTCTTAAAAGAACGTTTTCGGGATATCGGCTTTTGTGTTACTCCAGAAAATAAATAACCTCTATACCGTAAAAAGGTAATAGATATACATTCATACATCCAGACATCTATACTTGATAACTTTCGCGATTTTGTACTCAAAAGAGATAATTTTTCTATTTATGCATGCCCTATGTAAATCTAATATTTAAAAACAAACACATTATGGTAGAAAACAGCAGTAAACAATGTGTATGTACAACACAATTGTATACTATTTTCCAATATGTGTATGTATTTGACAATCAAGATAAGATGGGAAAGACGTACTGAATGTTTAGTGCTTAGCAGGTAATTTCTTTGTACACATAGATTTGTTTTAGTTTTTCATAGAACTTGAGACAGATATGGTTTTTTATGTTCAATGAAAATTACTGACATCTCGTAATTCTTTGTTTAGATGGTATCATTAAAATTTCATAGGAACCGCGTGCAAGACATTTTATCACAATTATTAAAATATTAGTAAATAAACATAGGGCATTTCCATTTACAAAAATTGAAACTATTACAATTATAATTTATTTTTAAGAATAATTGCTAAATAGTATATTTTTTAAATTTCGGGGTTCTTTTAGCCACGCGCCTTTGTGGGCCAGTAAAATGGTATGAGAGTCTGAGACGTTTTTCTTCTTGATGGTATAGGAATTTGATAATAACTTGGCAGTGTTTACGAGCTCATCAGCTTCACACCCACTGTCCTTAATATTTCTGAAAGTCGCTTCACAGGTTCTGAGCACATTAATCAGAAAGGTTTATACGACTAGGTTTACATGACGCAGAAGTGATACATCCTAAGCTTAACGACGGACTGAACCAACACGACATTTGCATGAGGTAGACCTCACACAAAAGTTGCCTGCATTATAAGCCTTGCAGTACCTCACTCTCACCTATTTCTACCGCTATAGAGCAATGTTCAGATTGTTGTGTTCCGATATGAACGGTGAGACAGACTGTAAATTTACTTGGTAATGTGACATAATATCTCGAAGTGGCATGGTTTTCAACGAGATATCAAAAGGATATCATTCCTTGTGATATTCATCATAGCAGCCACAAAACGTCTACTGCTGGACATGGGCCTCCTGAGAAAAGGGGAATTAGCCCATAATTGACGCACTAGGCAAGCGTGATGGCAGTTGCAGAGCGTAGCATCGCGACGGGAACTGCTGCCCATTTCCGCCTCGCATATGAGCTACACTACATATTTCGATACCATACTCTTTCAACACCTAGTATAGGCAGGCACTGTTCTACTCTGCCGGTACCACACCGCCTTGTTATATAACGAGCTTGTAAAAGCTGCGTCGACGTATACTATCACGCAGACTGTATACTTGTTGGTCGACCTAGACTAATAAAAAATAACAACCGATTCTATTTAAATCTTAATGAGATCCAGAGTTATTACTAGCAGTAACCAAAATTTGGAGCGTACCTGTTAGTGGAGTGTGAGAGATGTAGCCTAATTCTCCTGTACAGAGATGTCACCCTGGAGTGACAAATCTGAATCTTGGACTTCATACCAGCTTCACTTTCCGAAGAGTTATTTTCAGAGATATCGGCTGGTTGCGGGAGTGACATGGACTCAACAGCCGTTCTGCTCGCGTCCATATTATCTTAATTATCGTTGTCTTCAATCATGTTCTATTTTCTAATGCGATAAAAAAAATATTATCCATTGTTGTCAATAGTACAATGGAAAATATATTTACCCAAAATGAATTAGATCAAATGCATCAGGGGATGGGTTGTAGCATTCCTTTCTCAAAGCTACGCTCTGCGATTTTCGCCGCGCTTGCCTGCGAGGGAATGATGAGAAAAATTCCGCCATTCTTAGGAAGATCCATGTTTAGTAGCGGAGGTTCAACGATTGCTTTGATGATGATGGTGATGACTGGCAATGTTGAAGCGTCATATATTATACATATTTAGTGTTCGTTAATACACATTTAAATTTCAAAGCCGTGAGCAATACCTAGCTAGGTAGCAAACACATTTTACGATGTCCAATTGAATGCGGCGTCATTGATGACAGGTTTAGAGTGGAGCTGTACGTCATAATAATATTTATTTTATGGCGATAGTGAGTTATGTTTGATTATTGGTATAAATTTGGCCTTATCGAAATATCGAAGTATCACGTCTTTGAATATGCCAGCTGAAGTCTACGACTTTGCTCGCGTGGAATTGCGGAGTGGTTCTAGAGCACCAGTGTGATTTGTGTTCCCGTATGAAGGATATACCTTAGGGTTGTATTAGTTTTTATCATACCAAAAACAAACAACATGGTTTTGTACTATTTTCTTATATCACTTCGTCCAGAAACTAAACAAGCAGTCCGAGGGATAGTAAACGACATCCTATTATTATGAGAAGCGCGTTGCTAACCTTGTGACTTGAAATTTCACATTACCCAGAAATTGTCTCTTTCATAGTTAAAACCGGAACACAAATATGTGAACTACTGTTTGGCTGTAGAAATAGGTGATAGGGAGCCACCAATGCAGATGACTTCAGTATAACTGTAGTATAATTGTAATCGGTAACTTATAATTGTATGATCTTATGTGTCAAAATGTGTGACATAAATGACCGTAGCTTGTTCCAAAGTACTGAAAATCGATGTAATAATATTTTACCTTCACACTCATACGATTATACGCTTGAGATACGATACTAGGCAGCGGAATTTTCTTGTGAGTAACTCTATTTCTTCTTTGAAATTGAGATCCTTAAAAATCTCACGCTGAAGGCCTGAGATAAGACTGGTTGTTTGCAGCTAGTATCCAGTGCAATCCTGCGGTTCTAGTAAGATTATTTGTAGCCACCTACTTCATTCATCATACATTCTACTCTGCGCTTGCCGGTACGGGATCTCTATTCCATGACATTACACTCAAATCGCCTTCTGCCCTACCCATTGCCACTTCAACTTCTTCCGCTACTATGCTAATTTTATTTTGATTATTTAATATATATATATATATGTTTATATTTATACATATATATATATACATACATATATATATATATATATATATATATATATATATATATATATAACATCTTATTAATAAACATTATATTTATATATAGATAAATATTATATATATATATATTTATATATAATCTTATAATTGTTTTATTGTTACCTATAATTACGAAACCTAAGGGCGTCATTACAAGGTCCTGTCGGAAGACCAGCTGCAGTGGCATCCAGCGCGATGCCGCTGTATCTTATGCTGAAGCAGACACCCAATTGATCTTCATCTTCTCGTCTTAGTCTTGTTTATTTTTTTTAATTGTTTCGTATTATTTTGGTAATGTATTTTTATGTGCGGCCAATAAATACTTTATTTTATCTTTCTAAGCAATGACTATAATTTTGGTTTTCTTACAAATCTTCTCATCCCTGAGTCGATCCCGCGATGGGACTCCAAACATCACCTATCTATAGATCAGAGTGATACTAGGTGTAGGCTAATAAGATACTATGTTTTAGCGCTGTATGTTATCGCTGATAACTCAAGGAAGAAGTAAAGTTGGTTGGTAAAGGTGGTCGAATACTTTTGACTTTAGAGGCTGGGTCATGCTAGTTTTCCGAACTCTGTTACTAGGCGGTACCCGTGACTTTATCTGCATCCAAAAAAGTTGTTCCAACACAAAAAAATACTTCTTATTTTTAATTTCGGATTTCGTTCACAATTTGTGTGTCAAATATTAATCTTATCCTGCTTTGCCAAAAATCATCGGACCAATTGAAATCGTTCCCGAATCTATCTAAAATAAATACTTTAAAATTCATATTTTTCTTTTTTTTTATTTCTTTTAAATGTCTATTGAATGCTGTATACCTATGTATATAAAAAGTTGTTATATAGTAAAAAAATACGTTAGTAACAGACACGCTAATTTTATATATTTGTATAGACGATGATTGAAGTAGATTGATAAACGTGATGCGCACAAGCACATAATTCCGCATTTGAAATATTGAAATTGCCTCACGTCTCTAAACACACAAGTTGAATTATTTAAAAGCAACGATCGCTCCGGTTGTATTTATTGTGACGTGCTTCAGAGATTATCAGTTTCCGAGGTATCTTGAAATTAAAAGGGAAATACTCTTTTCTAATAAGTCCTATAACGTATCCTGTGCCACTATCTAATAAGATTGTACTACAGGAAATAGCGTATATCAATCATTGCAATGATTTTCTTAATCTGATTGATAGTGTTTGCAGTGGTTATTAGCTGTACTTTCCGATTAATTAAAAGTAAACCGTACTAATTGATAGAGAGCTGGTATTCCGATGTAGTGTAGTGATTTTACATTAAAACAGCCAGACTGATATTTAAGAAAAGGTAATTAGATTAGACCATGTTGGCAAGACGTGAACGTGCTTCTCAACGCTATCTATTACAGACTATTGCTTCGTTTAGTGTGCATGACGGCTCGATTTTTGCCGGATATATCAACACAAATCAACTAGAATCTAATAACAACAGAGTCAAACTTTTTACGCAAACGCTGCTAAGTATGAACCCCAGTCAAGTAGTAAAAGACCCAACACACTTTACCGATAAATAATAGCTGTAGTCTCTTGGACGTCTAAGTAGGCTTTGGAAATCAGTGGACGTTCTATTGTTTTACATTGTTAAATAAATAAGCACATAGTTCACGTGGAAGTAATTGTCCCCACAGCCTAAAGTGTTTTGTTAATTTTCTATTTAAGTAGAAATAAATTTCTACGGTTAATATATTTTTTATGCTGTTTCATTTATGCTGTTATTGATACTAGCGTGATGTTATGATGATGACCTTTCTCGATAAATAAGCCATGTAATACTGATTTTTTCCGACTCTGGCTCTGCGTTGATATGTCAGTCAGTCAGCTTTTCCTTTTAATAGTAGAAATAAAACTATGTTGAAAATATTTATCAAAATCAGATAACATTCATACTAACTTTGCAACCCCCCCCCCCCCTTTTACCCCGTTACAGCATGATTTTTGAAAAAAACCTTTAAAAGTTTCATAAATTATAATAAGGAACTTTTATACTGAATTTCATCCAAGTAACTTCAAAAACTACAAAGTTTCATATTTACCTTGGCGTAAACCATTTCACCCCTATAGATGGTAAATTTTCAAAGTCCTTTCTTAGTACTCCCCTTCGTTACAAAAGGAACCTCTGTGCAATATTTCAAGTTTCTAACCCTTATAGTTTAGGTCCTGCGCCAGGCCAGTCAGTCAGTCAGCCAATTTATTTTTATATATAAATATATATATATATATATATATATATATATATACATAGATTTGAGTATCATATTTGCAATTTCTCTGTTGTCTGATATCCGTAGCACATGTACTTTAAGCGTTAGGTCATTGAGGTATTGATGTAAATTTATTTATTATTATTGAAATTAGGAGCATTAACCGTACAAGAATTACTAAATGCGCAATGAACGGCCATTTGCGTTCAAATTCGGTTGTCTCCATTGATAAATGATATCGAGCCCAAGGCGATACCTGGGTACGGAACGATCTCAGTGCCCTTTACTAGAATTACAATAAATATTGCAGCAACATAGGGCTTCGCTATTATTACACCGTTCAATTAGATATTTTGCAAATGTCAATCACTTGAGAATGCTTTTGTGGCTGTTTATTTGACAGACTTGCTTGCGATATTGGTCTATCGCCACCTATCTGTTAGAATATATACATTTGAGATTTACGTTAAATGTACACAAAAATGTCAACGGAACTCAGAACCGTGCCGTGAGGTACCGGCACAGTGGAATAAATACCTCCATCTCAACTAGGTGTAGTAATAGCAACTGAGGTATCGGAACTGACAGATGGCGGTATATCCACCAAAAACAGTGTAAACAAATGATACATTGCGGAAATGGGCCCAGTGCGGTATGAGCAAAAATCCTCCGTTCTTGAGGAGGCCTGTGTCCAACAGTGAACGTTCTTTGGCTGATAATTATATTGAACACAGAGTTCGATGGGAATTAAGGTTTGCGGCGTATATAGCAAAATTACTTCGTGGGGCGGTGCACAATCCGGGAGTGTTTGTATTACTTGGAGTGAGGTGAACCTGACCAATGTTACTGACTCCACGACTGCTCGTCGTGCTAGCAGACAGAACTAATCTGCTAGCCTACATGAGGTCTACAAGAGGTTGAGAGGAGACCTCATACAAATGTCACTTGCATTCTTCCGCCAAATGGTAATGATGTTCGTATTGTTATTATATGTTCTGAAAATTACTGGGTCACAGTGACATAATTTCCTTAAGCGTCTAATGGCTAAGCTGACGCTTACTATCACTTACTATCATCTATACATTCATATCATACTGTATGCTTGTTTGTCGACTTGCTCAGATAAAAAAAAAAGACGATGTCAAGACGCTTCTTACCAGATCGATCCGTATTGTGAACCGGGTCCATGAAAGAGTTGACAAGAGGTTGAGAAGAGTTGAGTGGATTTTCAAGTATGTTGGGTGAATTTGCAAGGGTCCTTTTAAATATAGTGTTGTAGGTTCGATCTCCATTCAAGAGAAATATTTGTATGAAGACATTTGTTCTGTGTCTATATATATTGAACACCCTTCAATACATGAATTTAAATAGTACATTTACGATTACTTTTTCGTCTGATTACTTTTTCGATGTAACAGATGTTTCTGTAACAGAAGATGAGTGATTTAAGCGCGTGATGTATTCTGGTATGATATTTTGTTTAGTTTAAATATCATTATTAAATATAACAAAATTAACGAAAAGTTAATTTTGGTAAGGAGAATATGTATTGTTTGTTTGTCATACTATCGAATTTGGTAAATGAAACCTGTAACGATTGTTTAGGTTTTAATCATAAATAAATAAAACATATATTTGTCTGTTCGTTTGAATCGAAACGATCTCGACCGAGTTTACTGATACACTGCCCTAGGATACCAGCGAATGAAAATAATACTTCCCTCTATAACAGGTGTCTTAAGAGGCAGCTGGGGTACCTTAGTCACCTCTTTTTTAATGAATTAGTCGAAAAACAAAAATACTGTCCTTGTAAACATAACCGCGGTCTGGAAATTTAGAAAACGACCTCGTGGTTTACAAGTATATCACTAGAGCGGAGCCAAATTGAAGATATTATGTATGACGGGTTCAATAGCGCAGGTTCGATTCCCACCCAGGACAAATATGTATATGATGTATATATGTGCTTGTTCTGTGTCTGGGTGTTTTTAAGTGTTATTTCTGATTCCCCAGTTACCTAATATTTGTAATACAAATGATTTAATAGGAGTCAGGTCATTGTATGAGTTGTTGTGTGAATGTTAAGATACTAAACGAAGTATAAAATGAAAGTAAAATAACCCTGATACTGGCTGCAGCGCCGTATGCCGGGCTGATTTGTTAACTATCCGGGATACCACCCATATACATACAAAAAAAAAATTCAAATAGGTAGCTGTGCCCGTGACTTCGACCGCATTCTTAAATATTTTTTAGGTAAAGAGTTTAACCTTCATGCTGCCCACGCAACGAAAGCTCTCAACACATATATCTTTTGCCCATTTTTGATACAGTTTTATTGATTATCCATTCCTATTAGTCGTAGCATTAATTATATATAACCTAAGCCACTTCTTACTATATCAGTTATCTTCCAGTGAAAGTTCCGTCCAAATCGGTCCAGCCGTTTAAGAGATTATCATGTATCGTATATACATTTATATAAAGTAGTAGAAAGCGGTTATTTTAATATTAAAAACAGACACACCAATTTTATTTATATGTATAGATGATAACAAAAATACAAGAATGGAGCGTGGGACCTATGTATATGGCCTTGTTAAATCCTGTTCATTTCTTGTTGCCTATAGAAAATGATTTGTACCCCCAACAACTACCGGACTCGTTACGATCTCGTACCGATTTACGATAATGTGATGCGAAAGCATACGCAACAATTAATCGGACAATTTAACGTCAACGATAATCGTCAATCGAGACGACGTATCATCGGAGAATCGATACACACGCACAGTTACGCCGAGAGCTGGCAAATTATTTTGGACATGTATTTGATGCTGCGGTGAACGAACTTGTTTAATACTTAATTGATACAATATATATTTATCATCATCATCATCATATCATCCATAGGATATATATATTATTTTATTTCCATATGAAAAGAAACAGTAATTAAAATAATGGAAGATTAGATTTTGGTGTTTGTTTTTTTTACTACTACTAAACTATTTGATATTTTTAACTTCATTAGAACTAGAACATCTTCATAAGGATACAAAGGCCTAAAATTGAACAATGAAATCAAGATTTATATATTATGAACGTAATGAATAAACTTTAAAATACTTATACTTTTTTTATTTATATAAGGATTTTTTTTTCTTTATTAAAAAATACTATAAACTATATTTTACAATTAAATAATTTGAACAGGGCCGATGGCGCAATTGGTACTGATTTTATCTTGTGCGTGGGTCATGGGTTCGATCCCCTCCAAGTAAAAATATTTATAAGATTAATATTTGTATAAGTTTTGAGTCTGGGTGTACTGATATACGTAACACAAGTGCTTTAAGCGACTTTTTTCTAAATCCGGTCAATGTATGAGATGTTTGTGAATCTATATTTATTTATAATTTCATACAGTTTCTCATGGGTATAAATGGGTATTGATTGCCCTTTATTTTGAAACAGACATAGCCCCTACCTACCTAACCGAACCCCCAACCGAGCTACATTACCTATATACTATACGAGTACATGGCTATACCTAGATTTCCTCTCCTATTAATGTTAGCGCTCGACAGACTCCGTACTATTTAGGTCTGAGCATTTCTACCAACCCTGGATTATCAAGAGAGTATGAAAATACGTCCCTCGTATCTCGTAAGAGGTGACTGAGTTACCGTAACCAACTGATCGTGGTATATGCATCCAAAATAACGTATCTCAAATGAAATAGGGCGATAATCGACTGCAGCATTCCCGTCGCAAAGCTACGCTCTGCAATAGCTACATTCATTGGTGCAATACCTAAGTCGCCTCTTACACCTGCTACAGGGCAAGAGACTATTTCTACTCTACCGGTATCTCACAGCCGATAATTACACTTAAAGCTTAATTTTACTACACCAAGATGTTCCACAAAACGAGATAACATATTTAAAAGAATGAACTGATAAAAGTAAGAGTAAATAAATAAATTAATAAATAAGTACATAAATAAATAAATTCCTACTCCATCTTAAACATAAACCTGACTCTGAGGTAATTCGAATAAAGCACTCGTGTTATGGACGCCAAGCAACAGAGGAATCAAAAATATACTACTTAAATACCTATATTTAACTCCTAGACATAGGCACGATGGCGTATATGGTACGCCATCGTGCCCGAAAAAAGAATGAGTGAACAGAGTGAAATATCACGAAGATTTCATAGTGCCCTTTATACCTGCTCAAACATGTCTTCTGGCTCCGCAACTAGATGTAGATACTAGATACTCCCTTGTTAATCTGAGCTATCGACTAGTACTAGAGTTTTGCTTTGATACGCCGCGGTAAGGATGACAGTCGAATCTAAAATTAAATTCCTTTGTAATAAACCAAATTAAGCTCTTTAAGGAAGTTGGTAAAATATCATACAGTCTATACTAGCATATACGTACCTAACTATGTTGAGTTCAGTTATTAAGGACATGTTTAACAATAAAAAATATTTCGTAGGTTCAAAATCACTAAAAGTTTAATTTGACCACTTATTATTGCTCCCAACTATAATAAATTTCAAATCAAAATTTCATCATTATCAATGATTTGTGGAGTAGACGATACGTGAAGTAAATATAAATAAAATAAATTTTTATTCCCACAACATTTCATATTATTAACCTGACTTCGTGATAAGTCACGGTAAGTGTTACGGACATCTGAGAACACACAAATATCATATAAATATTTGTCCTGGGTGGGGATAGAATCCACGACCCTTGGCGCAAAAGATAGGGTCGCTACTATCTGCGCTATCGGACCCATCTACCGGACTTTATTTAGCATATATATATAGTTCTTAGTTATTAGTTTTATACTGTTAGTTGAAATTGTAATGCAGTTCTAAATAGGTTAATAGTTGTAGTTTTAAATCTGGGGTTTTAAAAGTAACTATACGAGTGTTATATATATCGGTATTGAAAAATAGTTATTAAAATATTTGAACACTAAGAATGAAAATCAGTCTGTATATTTAAAAATGATATTTTATCCAAAATTATATATAGAAGTACAAGACACATTAATCAAATTTTCTTATGCGATTTCATATTGTTAAGTTAAAGATCATAATTTAATAACTTCACAATTAAACAAAATAAAACATATTTTCATTTTACAGGCGTTTTTCTTTTTGGCAAATATTAATAATAATTCTTAAAATATTTCAACAATTATAAATAATTCGCTCGAATTGAAACCTCTTTTGAATGCCTTTGAATAACATGACCAATTCAAGCATAGGTTCTATGTGCGATGTCAAATTCCTGACCTTTAGCTTCTAATGAAGACCTTATTTGAACATCAGTAGTTTGAACAAGACCTGAAACGAAATTACCTTAGTTAAAAGATCATGGGGGACCCAAATACGGATAGGCTTATTAAGGAAGTATTTTAGCAATGATAAACTTATAGGATCTCTTTAGAATATTTTTATATAACTAAATTGTCAAACAAGTATACAGTCCACGTGATGGTAAGCGTCACCGTAGTTTAGACATGCTCGTGTCGCCACAAAGAAGTCAATAACCTTGTGACATAAAGGTTAATACCCTTACCTTTACCTGGTAATTTCACTGCCTTTCTCACCCTTCAAAAGTATATACAGCCATGCTGCTTAGAGATAAGAATAGGGTAAGGTGCCAATAAAACTTAGATTAGTTTTTTTTGTGACAAAATACAAATAACAATAACTATTAAGCAAACCGTTGCCTTGAGGTACCGGCAGAAGAGAATATTCCTTCCCTCTGTACCATGTATCGTAGGAAACCGACAGATGACAGTATACTCGTATATAACCGAGACAGTGTAGCTCAAATGCACAGGGCGAGGATGGGCAGCAGCATTCCCGTCGCGAAAGATGCGCTCTACAATTGTCAACACGCTTGCCCAGCATGGCAATTATGGGGAAAATTTCCCTCCTCCCCCTTTCTTGGGAAAGTCTATGTCCAGCAGTGGCTGTGATGATGATGATAATAATTAAGCTAACTGTATTTTAATAATAGCTCTACATATGAAAGGAGAAGCTGACTGACTGATATATAAACGCAGGGCCTAAACTACAAGGGTTAGAAAACGTAAAGGAGCACAAGATAGGATTTTTTAGAATTCAACCCCTAAGGGGGTAAAATTAAGATACAAATTTAATATGTAACTTTGCCGTATTTGAAGTTATTTAAATGAGATTCAGTATGAAGGTTCTTCATTAAAAGTTATGAGGTTCATATAAAATTTGATTTAGAAAATCATCTCTTAATGATGTTAATGGCAATGTGTTATATTAAGAAGCAAGGCAAGAATACATAAAAAAAATGTGTTAGGTTGTTTGTCCGAGATGAACTTTCAAACTTCTATTATAGTTTGGTTGAACTAGAGAGGACGATTGAGCCATAAGGTTCTCGAATGGAGACCAAGTACTGGTAAGCGCAGCATAGGACGTCGCAAAGTGGATAGACGATCTGACTAAAACCGCAGGGTCGCACTAGACGCCGGCCGCATACAAATATCGAAATTGCTTGGCCCATGTCCAGCAGTGGACATCCAGCAGCTGTTATGATGATAATGATAATTATATGATTCTAGTAAGTTCGGTGCGACCACCAGCATTTTTAAAATGAAACCAAAAATTGTATAAACTCTATTCCCATTTATTTCACATTCACTAAATAATAATAAATGATTTTTTTTTAAAGTTATAATGTCAGCAAACAAGCATGCTTCCACTTAATGATAAACGTGACCGCAGCCTTTAGACACTCGTATTGCCAACCTTGTGAACTGAAGATACAATGTCACATTTACCCAGTAATTTAACTGCCTCTTTTACGCTTCAAACTTAAACACAGTAATGCGAACATTGTTATTTGGTGGTAGAAGCCTTTGTAAGAGTATATCTTCTTCAATATATATTTATTGAAGTATATAAAAGTGTCATTTAAGCCGTTGTGTGTAATGGTTGTTTTAATAAATTCAATGTAGTTATAGTGCATTTTTCATTATTTTGAAACTATTTTTATAATAAAAAGCTTAATGCTTCTTCTCTACATCCACTTTAAATGTGTTTAATTTCACGTACATTAATAACTTTTTTACGAGAAAAAAATTTTTTGTTATGTTTGATCTATAGCGATGCCAGCGCTACTAGCGGCGGAGACCAGAAGTAACGAGATGCCAGCGCCACCTAGAAGCGAAACATGCATCGGATCGCCGAATTGTGAATACGCATAAGAACTGTCAGCATATCGTTGATATTCTGCTAATTGTCTACCTTGATTATTTTCATAATATAACTATATATTATATAATAGATGTAACTATTGACCATATAAAAGTATAATTATTAACAAAAGGTGTCTGGACTTAATCATAGTAAGAGGACCTATTATCCCATTGTGGAAATCTAGAGATGGCAGATGACATTTAAGTAGATCATTTACTCCCGTCATGTATTTAATTGTGTTTTTTATATAAATCTTATATTCAACACGCTTACAAGAGAGAACCAAGCAATGCAATACTAAATTATTCACAAAAAACCACCATCCATTGAAGGATTTCTTAAGCCGTTGCGATAAAGATTTCAATTAATAATTCATTTGATTTTATTTCATAATTCATCTCTGGCGTCATATCCGAACTGTTTTTCTCTGATCTCTTTTCTTGTGTTTCTTTATAATCTGTTGCATCTGATATATGATGACTAATGTCAATGAATCATTGTTATATGACACTTGAACATCTCCCAATATACTTTTTTAGCTAACTCAGAATAGTCCAACGTGTTATGAAAATGATGATTATCGAAGCCTGTTTATTTTATAATTAGGAATAAAGGGTCAGTAGAAGATTGTTGGAGCCCTGTGGGTAAGCAGGTTGAAATATCAATTATCTTAGCATACAAACGATGGACAATGAATCCGTAAGGTTCTGGGATGGACTAGGAACCAGCGAGTGCAGCGTAAGACATCTTCCCACAAGGACGATCTGACTAGAACTGTAGAGCAACTGCATGCAATCTACAAGTCCAAAACTACGCAAAGATGTTTTTTAGTTATTAATATCGGTTGCATTTTATTATGCTTTTTCGCCTAACTTGTTAAATATTGGAGTAGTCAAAATTTAATGCCTTTCCTTTCGGAAACTTTATAATATTATTTTATACATACTAATAATATAAAAAAGAAATAATTTATTGTTTGTTTGGTACGATTTAACTCAAAATCTACTTGACTAAATAAATATAATTACTGCAATTTATCATGTTGTGTATGTGTAACCAATAAATTCAAAAACTACGCGACTGATTCAAAATTATTTTACTAATGAAAAGTTAAACTATCCTCAAATAATATAAGTAACATCTTATTTCTAAATTTTGATGGAAACTGGAACTCCATGGGTAAAAGAGCGGTGCTTTACTAATAATAATTACACTCATCACGAAATCTCAGAAACTAGAAGTGCTATTTATTATTCTTAAATGTAACATGGTGATATATGGTGATTACGCCTAATCTCTGAAACTACTTGACAAACTACTAGAAAATTGTAATTGTCAGAACTAAGTTTGTACGTTTTTACTGTATGTCCGGAAAAACAGACCTTTTTTAAAGGTCGTCTGTGTTGGTACCTCACTCTCACCTATTTCTGCTGCCAAATAGCAGTGTTCGCATTGCTGTGTTGCAGTTTGAAGAGTTAGATTTTAAAGTCACATCTAAAGGTCAGTCAGTCGGTTAGCTTCTCCATTTATATATATATATATATATATTAATTTGTATATTCGCGTGCACCGTATATATAAACTTTAATTGTCATTTCTTTATT
>JACJUM010004390.1:3444843-3484463 GCA_020976665.1 Heortia vitessoides
ATAGTTTTCGACTGCAGTCTGTCAAAATAGTTATTACAAATCATAGAACGCATTATATACAGCCTCGTCAGTTCGAGATACCGCTGATTTCGTGCTAAGAAATGATTGTCTTCGTTTCTTAGGGCCTATCCAATACCCCCGGAGGTGTAGGTCCCGTTAAGGCTTTCTCAACGCATTAAAATATAAAGACAACTCCTGCCTAAGTTAACTGGACGGGGTTCAAAAGATCGCTAGGAGGTACGATTGTAACTCGTAATAAAACATTGTAACGTGGCTTAAAATTAAATCGGGCGCTCGGACCTTGTTGGTTTGTTCGTATTCGAATTGCATATATATTGATTTTGAAGTGCTTTAATTGTAAATTTCTGGCGAGATTTTCGTATCATAAATAATTATTTCCCATAACGTCTCATACTTGACAGACTTGATTCTGTGATAATTCGCTTAAAATACTTGTGTTACGGACATCAGATAATAGAAGAAACACTAATAAACTACTTAAATACACACATACATATATTTAATGCCCAGACAGATACTAATATTACCATATAAATATTCGTCCTAAGTGGGTATGATCGGGCTCGTCAACACTGGAACACTGTGACACGGAATACATAAAGAGATTCGAGAAACATTACGAAGCCTATGTATCTTTTGAATAATTGAATAAATAATTTTAAGAGCCACAAAACAAAACACTTTTTAGACAATTCAAGTAAATGGTCAGTGAGACTTGACACGCACGTATTCACAGGCGAACAGGTTGGGGATGAACTTAAAAACGAGAGATTTTAGGAATAAGTCGGATACATACACACATATTTTTTTAAATAAATCTTATTAATGTCTCGTCACTATATTTAGCCCCAGTGGCGACACTAACTAGGTTACTAAGAATTTTGTAAGAAAGCCAAACTTTACACATAGTTTCTTTATATTAAATGGTTGGTCAATTATCTATTAACTAGCTAATCTGACAGGCGTCTTAGCTGTACATCATCATCATCAGCATTATACCAGCCATTGGAAGTCAACTGGTGAATATAGGCCTCCCCTAGAAAAAGGGAATTTGCCCATAATTTCCACGTTGTCCAGAATCCAGATTAATCATATTTTGATTAAAATAATGTATTTTAAGTTAATAATTAATTAAAAATAAAATCGATGTGTAACGTTATTTCGCGATATGTCAAATATAATGAGACATATAGTTATTATGTATCGGTGGCAAAATATTACAATAACGTTGGAATTATTATAAAAACATTTAAAAGGTTAGCTCCAGCACAGTAAGATCGGTTTGTGACTTCGGCATTTCCAACTGTCAATTATACAATAAATATAAAACTAAGAATATTTTTGCCGCTGATATTCATTAATACAAAGTAGATAAGGGTTTTTTAAATGCCACACGGTTTGTAGCGTAAAACATGAAAAAAATTACATTGTTTAATTCTTTGAATAATATGAAGTTCTAGCATATTCATACTAATACTATATATCAAATTGCGTCACTGTCTGTATGTTCATA
Source organism: Heortia vitessoides (assembly GCA_020976665.1). Taxonomy (NCBI): domain Eukaryota; kingdom Metazoa; phylum Arthropoda; class Insecta; order Lepidoptera; family Crambidae; genus Heortia; species Heortia vitessoides. The sequence continues at coordinate 3,446,378 of JACJUM010004390.1, forward strand.
CTAATTTCACATCTAAACCTATTAGTTAATATCGATGAATTTGGTTAACAGATAGATTGACCTGCCCGATGGCGTAGATGGTAGAAATCCTGCCTTATTCGCCAAAGACAGTGGGTTCGATCCTAGGGATCCGGGATAGGTCCCGGATCAATATTTATATGATGATATTTGTATGTATTCTGTCTGGGTGTACATGTTTTTGTGTATTATATTCCTCCGTCTGATGTCTGTAACACAAATGCTTTCAGTGACTTGTCACGGAGTCAGGACAAAGTTTGAAATGTTGTGGGAATTTATTATAATTATCGAACCGCACAATAAGTTCTAAGGTACTTTTGAAAACAAAAGGAGAGTTACCGATATAGTACAATAAATGCAGAAGACTAAGCAGACAAAGCCGCGGTCAAAAAGCTAGTAAATAAATAATTATTTACTGCCTTCAAGGAAAAGTGGACCTTTTGTGTTTTCGAGATAAGTGGTTTTTCATTTTAGAGCGTTTCTTGATTCTTCCTCACTGATACGGATGGAAAAAATACATTAACTGCACTGGGGCTAGAAATTCTTTTTATAGTAAATTATAGAGTATGTAACCGATACTGCGTCGGAGTAATTATATGTCTAAGAACGTAGGCAAATATGGGCCAGTTGACTCCTATCGGCTGGCAATCGTAACGCCTGGTACGAACTCATTAAAGTTACCCCCGAGGTAAACGTTAGTCTCATCAAAACAAAGTTTCCGTTGCGGTTACAGGTGTAAGAATAATTGCGGAGCTACGGTAAAAAATCAACAATTTTCTTTTTGGTTTTAATTAATAGGTTTTTTTTAAGAAATTGATGTGCTTTTACAAACATTTGATTGAGCTTAATAATTTAAAAGTTTAAATACTTTCATCACATGACGACAAAACAGCAACTTTTCTAAGTTGCCTAACATTTTTTTAATTTTCAAAAATTAATTTAAAAAATGAGAGCACTTCGATGTTTGTATGGTGTGAATTTGGGAGATAGATTAAAAAGATGAGATAATTATGACAACAATACAGAAAGGAGTATTAAGATGGTTTGGACATGTAGAAAGGATGAATGAGTAGAATAACTGCACCACTACCCTGAGGAGAATGGAAGAGTTGGTATAGTATAGCTTAACTAGATAGAAGAGTTACAGTTAAAGAAGAGCCAGGGCAGAAGTACCCAGAATAAACGAGCTTGTATGAAAGGACTAATGCGCGTAAAGAAAGCAAGAGAGGTATGCCAAGATCGTAACAAGTGGAGATCCATAGTCTCTGCCTACCCCGATGGGACAAAGGGGTGATGTATGTTTGTATGTGTGAAAGTGAAAAATATATATCTTAAATCGATAGATAGATATACAATACAGATTTACTTTTTTGAGTGATACAACGACTAATTTGCAAAAATTTTCTAATACAGTGATTTCTGTGTGAGGCTTTTTGTAAATTTCTTTTAATTGATCATTTTATAATGCATTCTCTTGTTTTATTTTACGTTTTAATTTTCATATCTATCACGAGATGTGGGTTGGAATCGTAGTGATCCTCACTGCCATCTACGCTATTGGGCTCGTTAGTGATTTGACAACGTTTAAAATAAATATTATTAATGACAGCGAACGTATATACTTGTATTTATTTATAGATATAGAAATACTGATTTGACATGAGACATGAACACACAAAAGTATGTGAATTCCAGGTGGAACGTTTTACAAAAAAATAGAGTGCGCGTTGATGTCTTTTGTTTGTCCGGTACAAACCGTTACATTTTGTAAGGCAATAAACAAACCTTGTTCATATATTTTTATAAAAATCGGTTGGACGTTTATAATATTTCAAAGAAAATTTCAAGCACGTTGGGGGCTAATGCTTTTTTCGAAAGATATTATTAAGGTATATTTGTTGTCTGATCCCAGATATTGATGTTGAACAAAATTAACCCGTATTAAGATTTTGATATTTTTTTAATGTATTCTACTAAAATTGCTATAATGTACCTTCACTTCTTTTAGATACACTCAAAAATATGCAGTAATCAAAATATTTATCCGATCAACATCTGTTGTTATATCAAAGTACTAGCATTTTACTAAACGGGAATGTAAAGACATTTAGTAAAATTCTTGTATTGTAATTAAAAAAATTGTCTGCACAAAAGCGTGCTTAGAAATTAGCAAGAACAAATATTTCTACTGTTGATATTGTCCAGCTTTTCAGTCGAACTTGAACTTTTAATTTATTTTGAATTAAATAAACAAAATTGTGAATGAAATCTACTTCAAATAGTGTGTTATTCAATCAAATTGTTTTACACTCAATTGTGGAAAGCTCTTAATGTAAAAATTATTATAAACAATAAATAAAAGCAATAAATTTATGAATGAGAGCCTCTCTGATTAGAGTGCGTTTATAAGCTTTAAGTAGGCGTGTTTTACCTACACCTGGTTAATCGAGTGACCTTTGACCCGGCGTTATTTGATATTATTGCAGAAACCTATTTCCATATATTAGTTAGTTGATTGTTTCAACAATAAATGATATTGTCACTATAAGAGGCATGACATTATATCCCCCCTAAAGTTTAGCACGCAACTGTAAATTTGGTCGGTTTATATTTGTCCATTTGTCAGTTTATTGTTCGCATTAAACGATTGTTTAAGTTCAGATTAAGGTTAACGACTCTGCTTGCGAGGAAAGGTTTTTTGTTTTACCACAATGATGATAGACGAAAATATCAAGTTTTCTGATGATAAGCGCATTTGGACGCCTGTTACAGTGGGTCTAACATATGCGCATTGACAAACCTTTACACACCTATTTACTTCATTTTTCAATAAATACTGTAGATTTTATGAAAAATCGATCGAGAAAGGAATTTTTTTTAAACCTGCGTGGGCATTTAGGCAAAACTTATGTGACAAATTTTATTTGCTGTTCTCTTGATTCTTATATTAAATATAATAATCTGTATTATAATTATAATATCAACAAACTTTTATAATATTTCATTTAAAATTTTTATACACAGCTTTTTTTAATTTATTTGTAAATAGATTACAAAATATCAAAGAAACAAGCATTCATTTAGCTAAGATGTTTCTCAAGTTATTGTCTTTCTGATTTGAGTTATTTATAATATTTATTAAAATTATTCTAAAATTTACAACTTCATCACTCATAACACGACCACCTTTTTAACGGCTTTAAAATGGTTTTTGTGTTATTTATATAAGCAGACAGGACAAAGCACGTTTGTATTCAAGGCCGCAATAGAGATTAGAGTTCGATTATCATGACGACTTCAAGATATTTTCTACTGAAAAAAACCTATTAGTTTAAGAGCTGTTTGGCAATATTAAAATATAGATGTAAAATATTGACACAATAGCTCATACATTGAGTTCCGAGGTAATATCGCTTTAATTACGTGTGTTCATTAGACAACAGGGGAATCACAAATAATAAATGAGTTCCGAGGTAATATCGCTTTAATTATGTGTGTTTATTAGACAACAGGGGAATCACAAATAATAAATACACTAGCAGCGCACCGCGATTTTCCCCCGGTTTTTCCTGCGGTTCCTTTTTGTAAAAAAACCTAGTATCATTTGTGCTCCGCTGTTATTGGTTACTAACATATTATTACAGGTAGTCTATGTAAACTTTTGCGATAAGTGGGCTATGTAACGCTGAATTTTAACGTTGAAAATCAAAAGATGTTCATACTAACGAAGAACCTTTTTCCTACTCCCTTTAGGGATTATTTCCGTTAAAATATTTATTAGTATTTTATAATTTTTATTGAAATACGAGCCTCAGAAGCGCCCCCTGGGATCGTCGAATCGTCATCTCGGATGGGCAGCCGAATCTCCATACGCGATGCAATCTAATAATCTCTATCTATCAGTGGACGGATCTATGATATGATACTTTGTCAACTATATATACCCTATTCATTTTGTATATACCGAAAGCAGCGACACATGGTCGTTACAGAATAATATAAAAGCTCTGTTAGAATCTTTTTTTATTACACTGTCTCTAACCCTCCCAATAAATCTCAATCCATTGCATGCCATAGAATTTACGCGTAATTTATTCTCATGTTTCAACTGCTATACCTCAAAACATATCATCCACTGAAACAGCACAGCGTTTTATACAGTTTACTTCACTCATGAGGAAATACATTGACAACAAACTAAATCACCTACAGCCTTATTCACGGGGTCTACGCTCAATGCAATTAAAACCTTATTTATTTCTAGTCGTTCTAGAAAATCGCCGATTTAGGTAAGAAATTAAGTCCAAAAGAACATTAAGTGAAGCATAAAACGTAATTAACAATTCGACCGCCTATAAATTATTTTGCTTATCTTATCGTAAACATACACTTACTAAAGTTTACAAAACATTACAAAACATTGTAAAGGACAACGCTGACAATGTAAATTGTATTCATTAAATGTATTTACTTATTAATTATTAATTAGAGCAAAGGCAGGGTTTAATTATGAACGTGTTATCTCGCACATCTGGGTGTATGTGTTTCACACTTGTGAACAGGGACTAAGGTATTGCTATTAAAAGATGACCTTTGTCTTTTTTATTGGTGATGGTTATCGAATGATAGGATCGGATGACATCTTTCTTTTTATGAATTAACTAGTAGTATCCTGCGGTTTCACTCGCGTAATTTGTAGAACCGTCGTACTAACTATTCATCTCCCTTTTTACCTTCCTAAGGAAAGATTTTCGAAAAAATGTTTTACGCGTGTTTCAAGATTTACAGCGAAAAACTTTTACACTGAATTTTAATTGAATAACTATAAAAATAACAAAGTTCCGAACTAACTTTGCAATCTCGGTTTGACCCCTTAGGAGGATTAAAAAGAAAATCCTTTCTTAATGCTTCCCTACGTTATGAAAGGAACCCCTGTTTCCCTTTTTTGACGAGGCATATGGCTATCAGTGGACTTCCATTGGCTGATATGATGATGATAATGATATGATAATTTGAATGAAAAATATTTATATAATTATGCAAAAATAATTTTATTATGACGTTTATTTATTTCATTTCATTTAATTAGAATTCAGCATAACTATTTTACATTGACATGGAATCATTTCATTCTATATTTGTTTAATTATATCATATTTAAATAATTTACTGCTAATTTACATACAATTTAGGTGCACTATATATTTAATAATTTATATATTCCATTCTGTTTGATTAACAATTTATTAAAAGTTATGACTATTATCGTAAAATAATTACACATTTTATGATCATAATTAATTTATATAAACATAGAATAATTTCATATAATATTTGATTACTAATACAAAATTTCAATTACTCATTTACAGATTATTAATAATTTACTTAAAATGTAGGTATGTTAACATACATACATTATGTGTTTGCTTTTGGGGTATGCAGATACTATGGATCTCCACATGTTACGATCTTGGCATACCTCTCTTGCTTCCATTACTCGCATTAGTCCTTTCATACATGCTCGTCTATTCTTGCTACTTCTGATCTTACCCTTCTTTAATACGTCTTCTACCTAGTTAAGATATATTCGTCTAGTTTATCCTATACCAACTCATATTTTATACCATATTGATTTGTTATAACACATTCTTTAATCTATCTCTCAAGAGTTTGAGACATAGATTAAAGAATGTGAGTACACCATACATACTTTATTTCGAAGTGCTCTTATTTTAACAGCATTTATTTTACTCGCATGATTTTTCCGCGAGGTAAGTTAACATAATCATTAAATAACTAGTGACAGACGTTTTATATGCAGAAATATTGCATCTATAAAATTATATACTAACTATTTGATCTCTTAAGTTGACACAAACTGTACACTGTAAGTAAAAAAAAATCATATAGGTTCAGTAGTGTAAATATTGCTACAGGGTGGGAATGGGCAGCAGCATACCTGTCGCGAAGCTATGGCGCGGCAATAACGTTTGAATTTCCCTCTTTTTAGGGGAGGCCTATGTCCAGCAGTGGAGGTTTTACGGCTGCTGTGTTGAAGCTAAATTGTACTTGTTATTAATTAATCTATAGAATATATTATTATATACTCGATTGATATGAGATTGATTACACTATAGGCTCCTTTCTATACTAATTTAATTTAATAAAAAACAGACAGACAGACATGATTTAATCCTAGATTGTTTATTACGAGAAGATACAGGTAGTTTTAATAGCAATATGCCGCGAGGAACCGGTAGAGGAGGATAGTATCTCTCCCTGTAACAGGTGTTGTAAGAGGCGACTGAAGTATCAAATTCGACAGATGGCGATAAATGCATTCGAAATAATGTAGCTCAAACAAACGAAGCGGGGGTTGGCAACAGCCCTATCACGAAAGCTGCCAATTGCCAACGTAATCATAGTTTTACTCGAAATAAAATCGAGGGATATACCCTGTCGAGTTAGATCGTATAGAAAGGCTAAGTCGTAAACTTGTAAAAACCAAATGAGGCTCATCTGTAACACCATTAAAGCTCTACTACCTCTGGCGAACGGGATAAATACAAGAAAATATAGCATTCACGTTCGGTAATAATAATTTTAATTGAGAAAAACTTATCTAATCAGAGATCTTATAAATATAGTACCCAACCAGTTGTGGAACTTATCAATGACGATAAAATATCGAAGGCACTGGTTCCACGTGTGCTCTATTTATGCTATCTTACATCTAAGGGTTGGACCACAGTTGCCGGTTTGAGCATTAGCGATTAGCGATTAAGCCACGTTTTTTTTATTATTAATTATACCAGGTAGACTACAATACAGCTCGCGTGATAGTAAGTGTCACCGATCCTTATAGACGCTTGTAATATCACAAGGATATCTAGCTATACATAGATATCTATACTAGAGCAAGTCAACCTAGTGACAAATATATTATGTCACTATTCCTAGTAGTTTCACTATGTAACCTTTCAAAACGGGACACAGTAATGCGGACAGTGCTACTTGTTGGTAGAAATAGATAAGAGAGAAGTACGAATGCAGGTGACGTTTGAACGAGGTCTACCTCATGTTAGTTCTCGTTCTATGAGAAAAAAACATATTTATTTTTGATCACATGCAGATACCAGCGTTTTTCACTATCACAGCAGCTGCAAAGCGTCCATTTATTACACTGGACTGGATTGGACACGGGTTTTACCAATAAAGAAGGAATATTCCGATAATTACTGCACAGAGTAGGCGTCATTGCCATCACGCAATCGTAGAGCACAGCTAGGCGACGAGATTGCTGCCATTCCCACCTTGTTGAAATGGATATACCGCCATCTGGTGGTTCTGGTACTTCAGTCACCTCTTAAGACACCTGGTACAGAGGGAGGTTCTATTTAACTATATTCGTACCCCACAGCGAACCGCACAGCGTAGTTTTTTTAGAAAGCCGTCTAGTTGCTCTAACTACTTCACACACGCTCGAACCAAGAAAATTTTCCGTCACACAGTCTTTAAAAAGTTTATACTTATACTTTGGAACCTAACAGTCTGCTGTTTCTTATTTTTGCTACAGTTCCAGATGTGACACTCTTCATGGTGCCAGTGTCTATGAGTTACTACTACGTCTGGTTTTATTCAACTTTTTGATTGATGTTTCGGTTACCTTTCAGCAACCGTTGGTTGTCAAAGTAATAATGAAAAAAATATCATCACAAACTGTTATGCTCCCTTAGTAGTAAAAAAAATATATGAATGAAAAAAGTATCTTTGATCTAATTGATTACTTGAGTGATTTTTATGATTATGCCGTGTGGTACCAGAGTAGAATAGTACCCAAGGGGGGTATTATTCTACTCTGGTACGCAAGAGTGGTCTAAGGTACCAAAACCGAGATGACGGTATACCCATCCGTAACAGTGTAGCTTTAATGCAGAGGGTGTGGAAGGGCAACAGGTCTTCGTTGCGAAGCTACGCTACGCGATTGCCAACACGCTTGTCCAGTGTGGCTATTATGGGCAAATTCCACTCTCTTGGGGAGGATGGTGTCCAGCAGTGGACTTACAGTGCCAGAGGTGATAACGGTGGTGATGATTAATATTATGAAACAAAAAACGAGCAAGCAAAAATATAGGATTTAGAAATTAATGTGAACTAATATAGTCTCACTAACTAATGTAGACTATATTGCAGCAATGACATAACGTATGTCAGGCTAAGCGGTCCACAATACTAAGCCCTTTGAGGAGAAAAAAACCAAGAGTCATCTACCATTAACTGTTAAGAGATCAATCACTGCGTTCAAAATAATATTTATATAGAGACTGTACAGTGAGAGAATTCTCTACATAATTTAATATTTTAAACGAGGTGCATACCAATCGCCAAAGACTGATAGCTAAATGAGGCATGCATTAAGACCCTAAGGCGTTATTGAATGAAACAACTCTATATAAGTCATATCTTAAACGTAAACACCAGATAGATCGATAATTGCCGTCTCTATTGGGACCCATCGAGGGAAAAGCTACGGCGACGTAGACGCGGCATTCTAAGGTTTTATTCTTAAAAGCGATAAATATCCTATTGCCTTTTTAGGGGGACATAATGAGTTTATAATTAATTTAACTCTGATATTTACTGACTGGATAAATGATAAATGTTACAGCCTGACTAGAGAACATTAGTTAGGTAGTTTAGTCCAATCAAATAAACAGCATTAGTGTTTCTAAGTTACGACCTAGGTTTCTATTATCTGACTTAAATGATTTTAAATCAGATTTTGTAATGTAATGACAGCAAATTACGAATATTTTTGTTGATTACTGCTATAATTTAAATTTAATTTGGTACATGTCTTATTATTGTTTTGAAATGGTCACTTACATTTGGGCCATAGAAACAAAGAAAAAGAAAGAAAAATGTTACTTATACGTACACTTGCATGTAATATAATTTAGTAATAATAATTATAATAAATACTAATTTATATGTCTATCTGTTACGATTAGTAAACTGACTTTGTGAAAGTCATTTTTGTTAGATGGAATTTTAGGGAAATAGAATGTCAATTTCGGATCCCTGAAAGTTTTCATGCCGTACGAATACGAGAAAATCAACCGCGCGCACGTGAATTAGGCCGAGGGCGGAAAACTTATTGGTTAATTTTATTAGTACCTTTTACTACATTTTGTGTATTGGATTTTAATTAGTTGGCACTTTTGTTACGGATATTAAACAACAAGGGAGTGACACAAATATGTATAATAATTAAATTTGTTTTACATTAAGACACAAACAAACAGAGGTATTGATCAAAATATTAATCCGCGGTGGGGATCACACCTATGAACAATTTAGTGACACTACCGAATGCGTGACCGACTCAATAAATTGCAAATGCCATCAAATTCCGTTGATGAGTACCGTCAGCCTAAGAGACAGACATATTTTTTGTATATTCAAGTTTAATCACAGTACTGACTTCTTCATCTATGTATATATATATATATATATATATTTACTGTGTAAAGTTTGACCCAACTTGAAAGATAGGATATTTTATATCCCAATATATTTATATGACAAATAACACATATAACTACTAATATAGTAGCTCCCTTTGAACCGCATGTCGTAAGAGGTGAATAAGATACCAGAACCGATAGATGGCGGTATATCCATCCAAAACAGTGTAGCTCAAATGCATGAATGAGGATGGGTAGCAGGATCTCCGTCGTAAAAGCTGTAATCTGCGGTTGCTAGCACGCCTGCCCAGCGCGGCAGTCAATTATGGGCTAGTTTCCCCATTTTTCGGGGAGGCCTATTTCCAGCAGTGGACTTCCAATGGCTGTAAAGTAATAGTAGTAGACTATAAATGACGCTCATGTTTTTATTTCTCACAAGTATTAACGGGATTAACAAAATAAAATTTTAGTATGTAGTATATCGTAACATACAATCTTTTTTGCCTTTTCTACATAATTTGATCCCGTTTCATTCGCCTATTTACATAAAAATATATGTAACGAGATGATGTACATTAAATGCCTGTGAGACTATCTCCATTTTTAAATTAAGCCCACTTTAAAACCTTACGCCCTGCCAAAGTTGTTCGGTTGCAACTATATTTTTGCATATAAAACTCTTATTTCTCGTCATTTAAAATTCAATATCTTAATAGCGGGAACTCTTAACAGTATCGTTAAAAGATCGTTATCTAGCTGAACTGGTATTTATAATAAATTTACATGAGGATACCACCGCAGGGCTTTGCGAGCTACAATTTTGTGGCATTAGAGAAATAGTTCTCTGACATTACATAATAAAACCTTACACGAATTTTGTTAAATAAATGATTCATTTATAATCTATCAAGTCTTTATCTGTCTTGCCAGTGTTGTCTGGTCCAATAACTAATCGAATTTAATGGTATTCGCAATTCGACTTGCTCGATGGCGCATTAAACTTTTGGGCTACAATCTGAGGACCAAAGATTTGAGCTTTTTTAATTTAATATAGTATTGGAGTTGTGTCTGTGTGTTAAACATATGTATTTAAGTATTATATTTTCTCTGTTGTCTGATATCAGTAACACAAGTGCTTTAAGCTACTTATCCCAAAATCTGGTTTGAGATGTTCTATGTATTTTTAAAATTTATAATATAAATTGAAGTAAATATTTTTCAAAGTAATTTGTTTAAAGCTTATTGAAACAGTTAGGCTATAAGTTAGAGAATTCCTTTGGGACGAGATAATATATGTTTAAAAATAAATCGTATCCATAAGAATCCGTAACAGTTTTATATCAGACTAGCTTATCCAGCAGATGTTGTCCAGTTTTTTCCAATCATCATCATCATCATATCAGCCATAAGACGTCCACTGCTGGGCATAGGCCTCCCTAAGTAATTTCTAATTGGACCGGTTGTCTGCGGCCTGTGTCCAGTGTGAACCTGCGGTTTTATTCAGATCGTCTGCCCTTCTTGTGGGACACCTTACGCTGCGATTGCCGGTACGTAGTCTCCATTCCAGAACCTTACGACTCGTAAATATATAATATATATATATATATATATTACGATAAAAATATAGCGAATATATATTGAGATATAAACTATTTTATCGCTCAAGATGAATGAAACTGAACAAAAATTGGTCAAAACCGGTTCAGTACTTCTTTCCGGACAAAGAATTTAACACGAAATTTTTCATATTTTCTCGCCTATTTTTAAAGGCAAATAGCAGTGTTCCATAAGAGAGGGTGAAAGAGAGGGAGAGCCCAAAGGTAAGAGAGACAGTGCATTACTGGGTAGATCTAAATCTTTAGTTTAAAGGGTTGGCGCTACGCAAAGATATCAATCCTTGCGTTGACTAGCGCCTACAGGCTGCTATCACTTTTACCATCAAGCAAACCGTAAGGGCCAGGTCAGAAGTACCAAGAATATACGAGCCTGTATGAAAGGATAAGGTAGTGGAATCAAAAGAGGTATGCCAAGATCGTAACGAGTCGGGATCCTTAGTCTCTGCCTACCCGATGGGACACAGGCGTGATGTGTGTATATAAAGAAATCCTACAGTTTTTTGCTTTTGTGAAAATTATTCCTCGATGGTCCACCATTTCAGACAAGGTGTTCCCAAACTGTTTTTCAGATGAACCATACAACTTCGGATGGATATACCGTCATCTATCAGTTCCGATAAGTTAGTCGTCTCTTACGACACCTTGTACCTACCTGGCTGTTCATGGCAAAATCTTATAATGAAACCAAATGACTCTCCAGTATTACAAGAACCAGCTGTATAAACACAATGCTTTAGGACTTTATATTTTGTAATTGCTTCCATCCATTCTCTTTTAATTCACTTTCTGTTCGTATAGTTGGCAATAGACATTACATCACCTTAGACATTAAATAGTTTTAATTTACCATTCAATTAAGTAGTAAGTGAATCATAATTCAAATTGCTTAATACATAAACCCATTATATTCTCAACTACCCGGCGTAACAGATAATTTTAAGGCCACACCCGTGCGATGTTTTCTTTCCAAAGGGAATAATAGGCTTGCATCCAATTAGTAGGTCGCTGTTTTAATGAGGTACAATAAATTATATGTATTGGCAGGTGGGTACCGGTAGAATAGTACCTTGTTATAGTAAGGAGGCAACTGATTGAACGGTGCTGGCAGATGGTGGGTACATCTCAACAGCGAATGTCAAATGAAACAGGGTGAAGACAGGCAGCATTTCAGCAGCAGCAGCAGGCCTTTGGAAGACATTTGATATTATGTCAATGGCATTAACATTCATACCAATTAATTGGGATTTTTTAGAAATTTCGTATACTTTTTTCAGCACACTAGTACATAAAAGTTTTACAAATACTTATAGATTCATAATTAGCAGAAACATATAGTTCACCACTACGATATAATAGCTTATGTTATCATCCCTAGCGCCTCAACTAGCATGGAAAAAAAATATTAAGAAGCATCAACATATAAAGTACTAACAGCACCTCGCCGAATAAGAATATGTTGCTAATATATAGTGAACATTATTATATGTACATGTAAATCATTAACATTATTAGCTATAAAGTTATATAATCAGCAAGTACTGAGATTATGACTTTCTATTTAAAAAGATTTTAAAATAAACTCATTAGTTTATGAGTTTTATCGTTACAGACGTACAAAAATATAAATACTGATTACCTACTTCCTATTGTAATTCTATAAGAATCCTCATCACATAGAAGCCTTCGCAAAAAGGGGCAATTTTGTCCATGATTGCCGCTCTGGGCAAGCATGTTGGCAATCCCAGGGCGTAGTTATTCTTAAATTAGTTTTTGAGGTAATCCATAAAAAACTAAAATATGTTCATTATATTAATATTCTATACAATTTGATAAATTATTATTGTTAAAAGGCAAAGTCAGTGTTTTTCCTAAAAAGAAACTTGACATAATTTAATTCATGGCCTCCCGTACCTCCGGCCAACACAGTACCACTAAGCTTGGCCAATGTAAATTAATTTGCTCCTTAAGGACGTAGGACGTGGTCCCGAGATTCATTAAAGATGATTAATGAGTTCCTTAGACGGGGTTAAACAGAGAACGGCCCCAGCCACCGGGCGGAAGGCGATGCGGCAATAAACAAACACAATATTAATTTGGTAACCCGTTAGTGGAACATAAACTGACACCAATGGACACAGCTGCGCAAATTATGACGGCTGCAAGGCACAGAAGGAGGCGGGAGCGTTTTTACTTTGCGCCTTTGGTGGTCTCATCAGACACATTGACACGAGGTAGACCTCAAACAAAGGTTGTTAGCCCAATGCAAGCGACCTTTATGACACTCACAACTATTTCTACCGCCAAATTGCAGTGATACGGTTTGAAGGGTGAGAGAGGCAGTGAAATTACCGGGTAATGTATCTTAAAATCTTAAGGTTGGCGTATGTTAGTTATCATCATCATCATATCAGCCTAGTGCTGGACATAGCCCTTACAAAATTTAGGGTTTTGTGCCACCGTAACCAACGCCTCCCCAGAATCTTCACCAGGTCACATTACGCATACATTACTAATTTACTCATAAATTTCTTATTTAAAAAGCTTTTGAATTCATTTGATGAGAACATCATACGTAATATTATCACAAGATGACAGATGAGAATGTATTAAGACATCCCTATTCAGAGTGCAGATAAATTTTCAATTTTTTTTATATTTATACATAAATTATAAATTATATAATATTTGTATTTCTATCGGTTTTACTATGGTTGTGCAAAACAATGCGAGGTATCTATTCTAACCTACATCGATGTAATCCTTGATTGCTTTATTTAGGAATTCAATAGAAATCTAAGGTCTATCAAAAATCTTGTACTAAACCCCAAGGTGCAGATAATCGTTTGTGTTAGCTAGTGATCATGCCTCCGCCCCTTTTGTGGCCCACAATTTGAGGCCATAAAACAGAAGGCCGAATCTGTCGAACTCACCAGAGACAAAGAAGATTAGTGCACCATAAACACCATTCCGCGGCGGTTGTTTAGGTAGTTTATGATCGGGACTTTTCGATCATTTGTCGGGCTAAGTGCTAATGATTTGTATCCGGTGTTTGTAATAATTATAGCTTGGAATTTTTATATATAGTAAACGATGCCGTTTTCAAAATGAATCTCAAAATATATCAATAATGTATCGATATTGAGAACAGAGACAAGGTGATATTTTTGTGCATTAGTATTATTATTAGCGTATAAAACAAATGAAAATACAGTAACTACTTATTGCTTTATATCTGTAAATTGACGATATTATACCATGTTCCAATCTTATGTACTAAGTGCGTATATGAGATGTGGTGTTAATATATTATTTATTTATTAATTTTTTTTCATGTGTGTTTTAATTATCACTAAAACTACAATATTGATATGATTTCTTCTGCATAAAAAAACACTCGGAAAGTTTTTGTATATCTTCTAATGTGTCGGTTGCCTAATTGGAAGAACATTTTGCTGAAATGGAAACGATGCAAGTTCAAGTTTTGCTTGCTTTTATGACGAGTTAAAATTTTTATGTCATATTATGTGAATTCTCGTGAAAATTTTGTCGTTCATCAAATTGTATGCACATATGTATGTGTTGGTAAAAATCGTGTAATTGTTAGTCAACTTTATATAATTAATATTGTGTTCAAAATTGATTGAATCATTTTGGAAGATTTGATTTTATTTGATCTATAAACCGTCTGTACTTACACCAACTTCGATGGTTTATTGCTACTTTATCACAGTTCATATATTTTGTTATGTACTTTATATCTATTGCTTTCCAGTTCAGATGATTGAACTTAACTCAATGTCTTTAACATTATATTCGTTATAACAGCAGTACTGTCAGACGAAGGCCTCCCCAAGAATCAGTAAATTTTGCCCATAATTGCTGCGGTGAGCAGGCGAGTTGGCAATCTTAGCCTTGCGACGTAAATAATGCTGCCTACCGCTGCCTTGTTTATGTAACAAGACTAATACTATTTCGGGTTAGTCACCATTAGTCGGTTCCGGTAGCTCAATCATCTTTTACGACACCTGGTATAGATTGAGGTACTACTCTACTCTGTCAGTACCCTACGGCAATTCAATATTATATTCGAAGTAATAAAAACAAAACCCACATTGAATTATTCTTACTGAGAGTTCCCATGGAAATATGTATAAAAAATAAATAGTCTTGATTCGTTCTCAGTGAGAGCACGTGTCCACAGAGTGCGCGCGCGCATGTATGGCGCAGATCACAATGAGCGAATAAATTAGAGCCCCACCGGCACGTTTACTCTGTCCGACGACTCAATGCGTACTGCGTGGGAAAGACGGTTTTGTAAACTATAGTAGATGATCTAGTATATTTGTCCCAATTTAATTTTTATTCAACAAACACAGTTTTACCTTCAAAGCTGTTATTGTCACGAAAAAATACACTGACCAGGAGACATTATATTCATAGAATAATAATTTTGCGCCTTGAATGTATTAAAAAAATATTATAGACATGAAAAAAGCGAAAAACATATACACTTTTTTGTAAAACGTTTTATTGTTACATAACTTGTTAATAACACTCTCGGTAAATATGATCCAATTATATTTAATTCATATTAGCAACCTTCAATACTTATTTACAGATTTTTATTTGCTTTTTGACATAGTTTCGCATTTAGTAAATCGACGCAGAAGAAAAGTAGACCTTTTACAAAGGTTCTGCGTTGGTCTCACCTCACTCTCACCTATTTCTACTGCCTAAGTGTTCACATTACTGTCATCCGGTTAGAAGGTTGCGATAGGCAGTGTAATTACTGAGTAAATGTGACACTGCATCTTCAGTTCACAAGGTGACCGACACCAGCAGCTGTCAGAGGTAAGCTCTGTAAATAAAGTAGCGATAACTATCAGGGCTCGATGGCGAACGTCGTCGGACCGGAACCAATCCAGCACCTGACGCGAGCACGGCTACGAGACATGTTGCGGTAGAACACAGTAAAGGAACACCAAATGTACTGGTCTAGCATTGGTACATGCCGATATACCAAAGAAGCGATACTCACCATCAGGCACACAATGTCACAGCAGCTAGGGAATTTTAAGCTGTCACAGCTACGGCATTTGGTGGAAGCATATACAGGACAAGTTCTACTAAACACACACCTTTTTATCTTAGGTATTACCAACAGCCCATTATGGGTTGCGAGCGCAGAAATAATCAATACTTTGGATCTTCGAGTTCACTTAAGGAGATCTTCTTGCTTGCTTGCAAGAAGAGAAACTGGACTGGAAAAATAGGGCGAAGAGTCCAGAAAACTCAAAATAGGCGCAAAGAAAGGCGTTGAATTGTCAAAAGCTACCCAAGAAACATCTACATCTATTAAGTGCTAGATTACTACGGACATAAGCCTCCGCAAAAATGGAATTTTGCATGTGATTATTCCGGAACAATAGGTGTTTCTTACGATACCTGGTAGAAGGGAGGTACCTACTATTCTGATCTGTCGGTGACCCATGTACTTTATTATGCTAAGCGTTCTCCTCCCCCCACCTTATTTTATTGTCCATGTTTACATCGTTGTTTTATATATCTGTGGGTATGGTCATATTTCCCGACCAGACTTACTACTGGCACTGTAATAATTCCAGGATAATTTATGGTTTTCGGACGACCTCTTAATATTGCTTGTATTTAGAGCTGACCCACAGTTATAAAGTCAAAGATAGCTTCACATTGAATACAATAAAAGGCTAGTTATACGAGTATCTTATGTATAAATATGTTAACGTGATTCTATCCCAAGGGAAAACGTTTTTGAAATAAAAAGTCACTTATATGTTATTTCAGACTATATATAGTATGATATATAACATAACTGTTAGGGGTTTCGTTGGTGCATACAAATATTTGTATTATATTTAAGATAAAATTTAATTGAAGAAATATCAACTTGTCTGAGACTCAATAGTAGTGCAGTCTTCCATTATGGGAAAGATGCAAGTTCGGGACCTGCCTCGAGTCACGTTGAATTTTTTTTAATTAATATTATCTCGAATAACCTATGTAATATTGGCCCTTTCGGTGTGAAAGAGTAACAAAAATCAATACAAACTTTCGCGTGTACTTGTTTGACTGCAAGAGCTTATGCATGAGTTGCTTCAAAAAAAGTTAATTGTAGGAAAAATGTTTTTATAATATAGATGAGTTTATTGACAGTAGCGGGCATTGCTTTTATAAAAAATAACGTTACTAATTTGTTAATTATTGTTAATGTTTAATCGATTTATGAGATATACCTACTTGATTTCTGGCATCTGAATCTCTTTTTTGTATTGAGATTCTTATTAAATTACCATTGTTCTTACATATTGTTATTATTGTATTTTTGTAAATCTGTGTAAAATAACGCATTTTTGTTTTTTTTTTATAATTGTGTGCTTGTAATACTATTATTTGATGTTCTGAAATAAATTGAATTGAATACTCGCAACTGCATCTGTGCATCTCTTTTTTAATAAAATCACGAGAAATGAAAGTAATTTATAAAGTTAACAACAGGCTATATCTGGTCATAGCCGTGAAATTGTAACAAACATATTAACAGATAGAGAGGCAGATTGTAAGAGATAATTCCATTTGTGAGTGCAGTTTTGAAAGGTCTTATCAGACAATTTAGTAAATACATAATATACGATCGCTTTAAATATTTATTCGCATAAACGTCGTTGCCTAAGTAATTTATTATTTATTCTGTTCATTTGTAAACTCTTTAGATTTTCATCTCCAAACCAATATTAAAACCGTAATACGTATGCTGTTAGAAATCGGGCTCTCCAATAAAGGGAGAATTTGCCCATTAATATTGAACTGGGCCAGCATGGATGATATCGTAGAGCGCAGATTCGCAACGGGACTGCTGCTGCCCATCCCCGTCCTGGATATACGGCCATCCGTCGATAGCGTTCTTTTTATCTTCTGGAAGGTATTATTCTACTCTGCTGGCATCACACGACAAATATGTAGTTAACTATTATTATTATTTCTAAAATTGTTATTAAGTTCAAGAACTAAAAAAATTATAATAAAGGATAATCTATATTCATATTATAAATGCGAATCTGTTTTTATTAAATTTCGACAAACACGCTATTACATTATGCGTATTAGTAGGCGTCAGAGCCTGTAGACGTCTCGTATGTCACATTAATTGGTTATTTCTCTCATCCTTCAAACCGAAACACAGCAATGTGAACACTGCTATTTGGCGGTAAAAATAGGCGAGAGTGAGGTATCAATGCACATGATCTTTGCTCTCAAAGAAGTAGACCTCAGTCCAGTTTGTCTGATTGTTTATTCTAGGAGTCCCTTTTGCTGAAATTCGGCTTATGAGTAGCGGAAATAGTCCGATGAAAGGAATAACTGTAATAAATTTCTTTCCGGGAAAATAAGTTATCTTACGGGGCATGAAGTACATACGAACAAAATTACTAACGGAGATATGTAATTTATATACATTAGCCATAAATAGAACCAGAGCTTTGAACTATTGCCCTTTAAGATATTATTCGTAGCTATTTATTTATTCAAATATTAAACAGCAGTAAAAACCTTTAGTATAGGTTTTCGGGTTAAAGATAGAAAATCTCAGTTCTTATTTATGATTTTACATTAAAATAATGCGAGCAAAGTCGCTGGCTGTGTCTAGCTGAATGTATAATGTTGAATTAAAGGTGAACACGCATTAGTTAGGCAACTCTTGCTTGCGCAAAAGGCTAACTCTGGAACCACACGAATCTTTTTTAACCTGCGCTATTAAATGTACTATTTCAACTATTAATTAATTTGATTTGTTTACCATAAGAAAATAATAAAAACTATCTAATGACACGTAAAAGTTTTATTTAAAAATAAGGGCTATTAGTACTAAGAATAAACGAGCGTGTATGAATAAACTGATGCGAGTAAAGAAAGAAGATAAGAAAGGAAGGAAGAAGCGTAATCGAGAGATGTATGCAGGTATCGTAGCAAGTGCCGTGAGATAACGGCGTGCTGTGAGGTACCGGTAGAGTAGAATAGTATCTCCCACTTTACTAGGTATCGCAAGAGGCCAAAATCCCCCATTCTTGGGGAGGCCTATGTCCAGCACTGGACTTCTAATGGCTTTAATGCAAGTGGAGATCCATAGTCTCTGCCAACCTCTATGGGAAACAAGCGTGATATATGTAGAGTGTCAAATGACTTTCATTTGTTTACTCAGTACAGTCGAATAGTATCCTATGGGGTGTATAGCATGTTTACAATTTGAAACCTTATATTTTTTTAGTGCGTCCTATATCCTATAACGTATATCGTACTCAGTTGATCTACTTTGTCAGTTAAGTAAAAAATAAAACTTTATTTTATCCTTTGTGAAATGCCCGATTGCGCAGATGGTAATGATCGTATCTTATGCGCCAAAGGCCAATGGGTTCAATTACCAAGAATATTTATATTTTTTCTGCGTTCCATAATTGAGGGTGTTATTTATATGTATTAAAGTATTATATTTTTAATTCCTCTGATGTCTGATATCTGTAACACGAGTTCTTGAAGATACTTATCTTTGAGTCAGATCAACGTATAAGATGTCGTCTGAAATTTTTATTAGGCTTTGAATCACTTATATCTTTTTTTTATGAAAAAGAAAATGGTGGATAGGCGTTGGTTTCTGAAGAATGGAATAATTGACATATGATTTATATTTGATTAATAGAGCTACTCTATTTCGGATGCATATACCGCCATCTGTCGGTTCTGGTACTTAGTCACCTCTTACGGCACCTGGTACAGGGGAGATATGTGTATTCAAATATACAGGGTGGGATAAGCAGCTGCATCCCCATGGCGAAAGCTGCGCTCTGCAATTGGCAACACGCTAGCCCAGCACGGCTATTCTAGGCACAATTCCTCTTCTTTTGGGGAGGCCTATGTCCAGCAGTGACCTTCCAATAACTGTAATAGTGATGATCAATAGAATTTAGTCATCATCATCATCATAAAAGCCATTAGAAGAAGAAATTAAAACATGTTTAAAAATTGAGCATTCACGACAAATTGATTAACGACTTTAAAACGAGGTATTTTAATTTTTAAGGTAACCGGAACGACGGTATACTAAATTAAGTAACTAGGTTTTATAGAACTGAATAAGTTGTTTTTTGTATCGACAGATCTATTAATTGTTTTATTGTTAAAATGTAAAGATGCGCTCGGTTGCGTGGTTAGGCTGTAGGCGCGGCGCAGGCGCGGCAATCTCCCCGGTATCGGCCCGATCCTTTATCTCTCCGAATATTTAGAGCACTGAAACCTGGCGAAGTACCGGATTCATATCCACCTTAACACATAGTACGTGTTGCTGTTTGTATTGCTTATCTATATTATATTATTTCAAATAATAGTCAGCAACTAGAACACGTAGTCTTTTTAATATGCACTACTCAAATAATTTCATTTATTTGTGAAAGTATATACGTACATGCGAAGTGTACTTTTTTATATGAGGCCAGGTCGATATCCAAGCATAGAGTCTTGTGATAGTAAGTGTCACCGCAGCATATAGACGCTAGTATTATAATATAAAGATATCACTAGCGTATTATCAATCTAGTGTCTTGAAGGTATTTTGTCACATATCTCAGAAATTCCACTCTCTCTCTTACCCTTTTAGACCAAAACACAGCAATGGGAACACTGCTATTTGGCGGTAGAAATATGTGTGAGTGAGGTATCAAGTAGACGACCTTTTGTATGAGGTCTACATCATGGCAAGTAACAATAGAATATTTACTAAGATTGCAATAGAATACATATTGTTCGTTACATGAATATTATGTCTTATATTATCGGAGGGTTTGTTTTTATATTACACCAGGTCGACAGACAAGCAAGTCCGTGTGATATTAGATAGTAAGCGTCACTGCAGCTTATAGACGCTCGTTATATAACAATTATCTCACTAATGCCTTACCATCCTTGAGACTTGAAAATATTATGCCACATTACACAGTAACTTTCTATATGTTAATTAATAATAATAATAACTTTTTTCAACAACAAAAGGTAACTTAAACTAAAATACATTTTGATACTTAGGTACCTAAACTAGGTCTAGCCTGTTCTTATAGGCAACTATAAGAAATTAATACCTAATTACGTTACAAAACTGTGTTAGATGAAACTATTTAAAACTATTATATCTATTAGTATATATATCAGCCAAAATATCATCATAGCAGTAGAAAGTTCACTTCTGGATATATTGACAACATTAAGTAATACCATTTCGGAATATATTTATTATAAAATAATATGTTGTAATCATTTCATATAACATTTCCAATGTCATTTCACTTGTGTTAGTGATGTGAATTATTAAAAATTCTAAAACGAATTAACGTATACAGAAATATAAAGGCTCTTCTTTCTTCCTCCGTTTTTTCCCATTCCTTACATAAATTACTGGGTGATATTTTCATGAGACTTAAGTACACCATTTCATTTCCATTACTAAATTGTAATTAAACTTTAATTATCATTTTAAATAAAGACATTGTCGTATGTACATGGAGCGTTCCGCGAGCAACTTTTTTTTATTTTTAAACTCCTTATAAGCCACTAGTCTCGCACATTCTGATCTCGGCATCTTTATTTGTAACTTCACTAATTTACTAGAGGTAGGCCTCTTATAAAGGTCGTCTGCATTGGTACTTCACTTTTACTTATTTCTACCGCCAAATAAAAGTTTTCGCATTGTCTGTGCTCCGGTTCGAAGGGTGAGAGAGGCAGTGTAGTAATGGGTAAATGTGACATTGTATCTTCAGTTCACGAGGTAGACGACATTGGTCTTCTTTGTGATGAATCGAGGGTCTATACGCTGCGGTCGAGTTTACCATCAAAAAAACCGTAAGCTTTTTCCCTGATATCATAATATAATAAAAGAAATAAACCTCTAGTCAGGGCCTAAGAAACATGTCTATTTAAGCTTCCGATATTGTTCTACGTCTACTAAGAACTGCAGTGTTTTCGACAGTGTCTTGAGTGTTCAGTGGATATTTAAGTACAGATTATCATTATCATCATATTGACCTTAATGGCAACCGTAGCCTTGCAACGTGCATTACAGCAAACACCTGATACCCGAGGCGATATTTTTCTACTCTACCGGTACCTCACGGCTATTAGTTCATTATATATATATACGTTTAGACTGAATCTTTTTAGATTCAGCCTAAAGTATACTTGGAGTTAATTGTTTGTTACAGTAGTAAAGATGGAATATCAGGATTTTATTCTACTTGCGAACAATGTTCACAATTTTGATGATTTAAGCTATTTATATCGAAGTGGGATCAATGTTTGTACCTTTTTCGTAGGAGTGGAATCTCAGCAGTTTTCAAAATGGTGGCGCGTACCTAGTGCGTGTCTCGACTTATCGAATAGGATCAATAAATTTTGTAGCCGTCAAATAAAATCATATTAAAGTGACGCATAAAATATTAGCCCGCAGTAAACACAAATGCTAGAAAGCATAGGAAATGTCCGATTGTAAATTGGTATAAAACGTAAAACTGTATTCGTAAAGTTTCGACTTTATGGTGGAACTGTAAATTATTAGAGGAAGACGATTATTCTTAGAGAAAAATATGACGGTTCATTATTTTACTTGAGGATATTATAAAATAAATTGCTTCTGTGCTAGTCATAAATCAAACTGCTAGTAGGGTCTGTCTGTGTGCATATTGTTGTGAGGTCCAAAATTATAGAACAATATGAGGTCATCGAACGATATACTGGACTACTAAGCGATTGTAAAATTAGCGTTAGATGTTGAGGTTCTTTTAAACCTAGTTTAGCAACGAATACTACCTCACTCAAATTGTGTACTCTTATTAGACTTGTAACTTATAATCATATAAACAAGAAAAATATAGTAAACAAGAAATTGAGTAATAATTCTCGAAATAAATTGTTATTATTTGGATTGTTCTCCTCTAAAGTGGATGTCGTTGGCAAATAACGCGGGCTACGGCCAAGCGATAGAAGCAGAAAAGTTTATTGCTAGTAGAGTTACAGGAGACACAGGAAGAAGAATTTTTGTAAGATGCGACGAAGTTACTCTATACTGTGCCCATTCAATAGTAATACTTGGTATATATGGTTTTACCCAAAAAATACTATGGTGACGTGTGCTGCACTAATATCTCTCAAGAACTCCTTAATAAATTGGATCGTCTATTGAATAACTGTCTTTATTTCATTTTTTGGTTTGCGTAAATACGATCATATTGCCCATTACCGTTCTCTTCTCGGCTGGCTTCCAAGTTACATAAAGGGCAGATTCCAATTCCCATCTTCCTATCACGTACGTAATCTCCATTCTTTTAATAGTCTCTTGCTCTTAACTCCTTTTCATCACTCAAATTTTTTGACTAACTATTTTACAGTGACAGCTATACGACTGTGGAATGAGCTTCCGTTAAATATTAAGCAATCACCAAACAAATTTATCTTGAAACGCTTTCTCCGTACTTTATTTACTGATGCTGCTTCTCTAATTTTATAATACTATTTCTGATGTACATTATTTTTTTTATCATATTTATTTATTGCGTTTATTTATACAAATGTGTATGTAACGTTTGTCTTTTTGTGTATATATTGTCTGCACCACTATATGTATTTTTTTCTGTTTCGTATAATGGTTGACTGGGAGATATTGCCAACTGGCATAAGGTCCGCTATTTGTACATTTTGTAATATTTTGTGCAAAATTAAATAATAATAATTCCCAAAACATATATAGACCTGACTTCGTAGTAAGTATCTTAAAGCACTCAAATACATATATTTATTACACACTGAAACACACTGAAAAAATACAAATATCATCATATGAATATTTGCTCCGGATGAGATTGAACCTTCGACCTTTGGCACACAAGATAACTTCCGACCGCGCTATAGGGCCCGCCATATAGTATTTGCCAAAAGATCTATAAAATCATAAGACGATATTAGAGAAAAAAACAAGGGGGCAATAAAAAAATATATCTTCATGTTTCTTTTAGTAAACAGAACCGGACAAAATATAGAGCATAAACCCTATAGAAGGAGCATCCTTAAAATCTTTAATTAAACTCTTCGACTTTGATTCTGTAGAAGTTACCACTGAAATTTCATTTTATGCTGACATAATTGCGAGCAAAATGTCAGTATGAGTATGATGTATAATAATTTGTAGTTTTCGTTCAGGATTAATCGAGTCAAATATATAGTGTAACATGGAAAAAAATCAATTTCATTAATTTCAGAAATAGTAATGTTAAAATAAAATCATCTAGAATTTTTACTACAAAATGTTATATTTATAATTGTCGTCAATCTTTACTACAAACTTTTTAAATGGAGATTAAAGTGTATATTAATTAACACGACTTTTCATATATTGACCTGACTTCGAGAGTTCACAGACATTGTTGACAGGACCTACCTTACGGACATCAGACAATAAAGGAATCACAATTATATAGTTTGAATACATATATTTAACACCCAGACACAGAATAGACATTAATATCATCATATCAATATGGGTGGCAATCAAACCCCGACCATTAGAGCATAGTATGAGATTACTATCATCTGTACCATCAGGCCCGTCAACAACAGAGGAAACACAAATATAATACTTAGATTTAATTAACACCCAGAAACATAACAAACTTCACAATCTTACCTTATAAATATTTGCTCTGAGTGGGGATAGAACCCTCAAGTTTCGCGCACGAGATAGGATCACTACCATTAAATAAATATTTGTGCGCCTTTGGTCCCGTCATATATCAAATAAACAATAATTTAGTATGTGGGCGAAACGAATAAATGAGAAAAGTTTCAATATTTCAATGCGATTAACGTCCGACCTATCACAGATTCAATTGGCTGCCAAGTTCGGATTCCGAAGAGTTCCAGAACCGTTTGGCATTCAGGGCGCTGCTGACGAGACATGTGACGGAGCGCCCAAATAGGCGACCGCTGAACGACATGAATCAGCTGCGCGTGCGCCACCGCTGACAGCTGCATTCACACTGAGCGGTAGTGCTGGGGTTACGTGCTACTATAGAAGGTTACAGGGCACTTTTTTCCATTGTTTTTATTTAATGAAACAGTGCAGCATTCCCTTGGCGAAGCTACACTTTCCAATAGCCACAATTATAGGTAGGAACTCCCCCTTTTTTGGGATGGCCTATGTCCTTATTATTATTATTATGACCAGATGACGCACTACGGCCACCATAATAAAGATTAACCTTAAAAGTTGCTTAACTTTAAAGATGGGCGACACGCGACAGGCGTGTTTTCAACTAAGCTTTACCTAGACAAATTATTATTTAAGTCGCAACAATTGTGAATTATGTGGGCATAGACGTTTCAAAAAGTTGTTTATTCGTCACTGCAAACAACTATTTGATTTCAGAATTTCCATGTGTTATATATTTTAGCGATAGGTTATTGCTAAGATTGTAAAGAGGTATAATCTTCCCCGGATTCAAGTGTTGGATTTGCGTATATATTCGGAGCGTCATAAATTCTTTGTAAACGCGATGCAGGTTCTGTGACGTGATTGGTTAAATTGGTTGACGTAACGCATTGTATATTAAGTTACTGTGTCCGACGTCACATATTTATGTACATGTAAGTCCAAGTAATACTGTAATAATTTAGATATCTGTATTACAACTATTAATAAAATGAAATGTTTAGTGAAATCATTTGAGACATCACTAGTCTCCAAAGCCGACGGATTGTAAATCAGCGGCGCTCACGCAGGCATTGTGCGCGTGCGCTTGTGCACGAGTCTGCCTCCGCGGCGTATTGCTTCCTAGTGTAGCCTCTTCATTTATTGCAATCATGCGCTTTTTAAATGAAAATTGAATTCCCAGTCTTAGTCGAGGTCGTAAATAAATGCGTCTGAGAAATAAATGTGATTACCAACGAAGAAATTGTTGTACTTTCTTGTAATTGACAGTGTGTAGTAGTTGATCATTAGATTATCGGACATCCATATAGTCATATGGTTACACATTACATTACCCTGTAATTTTCCTATTTCTCACCCATCAAAACATGTTCATATAATGCAAGCATGGCTGTATGCTAGCAAAATAGGTGGCCAAAAAGGCAAGCCACTTACTAAATAAATAAATAATTATTTCCTTTGCAAAGATTGAGCATTAATTGCTACCTTAATAACATCTTACTTGTATTGTTACCCCTATTAAATAATTTTATATAAACAATAATATGATAACTAAAAAAAAAATTGTCTCTGGTTACAGTTGATCCAGCATCATTCCTTTTCCGAGGGATCTTAATCATGCAACGAGTCAGGCAAATAATTTTTTAGGTTAATAATAAATGTATTTTAACATAGAGTTTGCATATTTCATAACAAATAAGTAATTACTAATAAAACAATTCATAATTAAAGTTAATGTAATTTTGAAGGTTCGTCCCTTACTTAGAAGCATACATTTTTAGATAAAAGTAAAGTAAATTCTCTCAACATTTCATATATTGTGCTAATTCCGAGTTAAATTGCTTAAAGTATTTGTGTACGGACATCAGACAACATAGGAATTGCTAATATAATACTTAAATGCTTATATTTATCAACTAGGCACAGAACAAACATAAATATCATCATAAAAATATTAGCACACAATTACAGCACGATGCAAAATCCACCTTTTCAGGATGGCCCTTGTCCAACGGTGGAAGACAAATCAATAATGATGATATTACGTCAAAACAGTTAAATGTTAAACTGCCTTGCAGGCAGATATATACGAATAAAATTATTAAAATCTTTATTATCTCAACGTATTAAAATATGTGTACATCCAGCATAACAATAATAATAAAATTGAGGTACAAAATATAAATTATATTTAATAATCACTCGTAATTTTTGCCCTAAGAATGTAGTTCAAAACTTTTTTCATGTTAATCATAAATGTGTACTATCTAACATGCATATGAAACTAATAAACCAATCGTTTTGATTTCATTAATATTATCACTTACAACCAAAAACCAAGTATTTTACTTTTACATTTAATTTTTTACTTAAGACTTAGGTTTACTTTTATTTAATCAATTTAGCATGGATATATGTGCGCAAAGAATATAGTAATAGTCGAAAATTCAATAATTTATTATTTATTATCAGTTAATTTCAAAAGAACGCTGTTAAAACCTAAAGTAACCTATATCACAGCTATAATAAAAGAGTTAAGATTTGTCTTTTCCAAACATGATATATAACAACACCATATGCCATTGCATAAATAAAGGTTTTAACTACATTCATGTAACAAAGTAAATAAAACAAATTAATTAATTGCTGAATCATCTCAAAGAATACCCGTACATGGCCTCGTCCAGGTAAACTGGCATCGCAGAGAATCTCTTGCACTTCGTCTTCTTCCTCTTGGTTTTGTCCTCTGGGAGAAAGTTCCAGATTATCAGGTCTTCATCTGCGGTTGCTGTCGCTAGAATTTGAAAGAAACTTTCTCCTATATTTTTACAGAACCAGATTTAAGTAAATGGAAATAATATAAATATATTAATAATACATTGACCTATCTCCAAGATAAGTAGCTTGAAGTACTCGTGTTACGGATACCTATATAAATCTTAAATTATAAAAAATAACAGCCAGGCACAGTACAAATACTCATTATATTAATATTTGACCTGGATGGGGATGGGAATCACTATCATTTGCAACATCGGGCCCGTTTAAGATATGCATAATTAGTTTTATTTGTCTCTTATTTTTGAAGTAGTCGCAGAAAGTTCTCTGCTAGAGATAAGCCTATTATGACAAACTTGCTCAAAGTTACCGCGCTGGGCAGGCGTAATAGCAATCGCAGAACGTAGCTTACGACACTTGGTACAGGTTCTATTCGAAACTGCTGGTACCCTACTTATTTTATTATCAGATTATTGTGTCAAGAAAAGTTTAGTCCAATATTGAACTACCTAAGAAAATTTAAAGTAATATTCTCACCAAGTTTTGTGCCATCAGGGCTGAAGATCATAGTCCGAACCCGATCCAGACCACTTCTTCCCTCTCCCCAATGGTCAACCACAGTTTCAGGGTCACTCATCACAACTAGATGTGAGCACGGCTTTTGGTATGATGTGGCTGGATCTGTTATAAAGTACGTACTCTTAAATTCGATTAATCTCACACTTCATTGATAACTGACTCACACCTATTTCTACCACCAAATATCAGAATTCATTTAGCTAAATTCGGGTTTGAAGGGTGGGAGAGGCAATGGAATTACTGGGCACTGTGGCATGATATCTTCAATTCACAAGATTGACAATTCGCTATCCTTGTGATATCAAGAGCGTCTATAGGTTGCTGTGACGCTTAGTATCACGTGGACTACACGCTTGTATGTCGACCTAGTCTAATAAAAAAATGAACAGGCATTACCTCATAATTTAAATAGAGACTCTCTGGTCATTGAAGGTATACCATTGTTACTCAAGCTAAGCACCAGTTTACTGATCATGTGGCTGAACTAGAGCGTCTATTTAGTCATGTCTGCGGTCAAAGTGCCTTATGACCTTGGAATTCATAAATAGAAGATAGGTAATGAGGAATGAGGATGTGCAATAAAACATGGTGCTTATTCTGTTATAGCTGCTACTAAAGGTTGTCTTCCAGATTAAAGGTGATGATACATTCTACAGAACAGTGATTTTGAAATTCTTGCAATAGGTATGACTTCAGCATAGGTTACCGGCATTCCATAAGCTGAGTACCAGCTCTCCGGTCCTGTGGCTGAACAGCATTGCGTCCAGGCTGTAATGGCTGTGGCCAAGCGTTGTCTCCCGGACTTTAGCTGATGGCGCGTCCCATAGCGCGATGCGAGCATGGAGGTTTGATGTGACTGCGCCCACTCCAAGCAAAGCGCTCCGCCAAGGATGCCATGTCAGGGTCTAAGATTTTACCAGTATGCTTTAACACTATGAAGAAGACGAAGTAAGAAGTTAAGGAACTTCTACGGAAATTGGAAATTGCAAGTTCAATAATTAAAATAACCGGAATTACTATTTTTTAATAATTATTAAAATACATTTTTAAATATTTAACATATGATTCAAATACTTAACTACAATAAATTAAAGAAACTAATATTCCAGATTGTAATCAAAATTAACGACCTTATACTATACTTTCATATAAAATTTTGCGCTTTATAGGTCCCAATTATTTTGGTCTATAATAAATATTCAGAGCTTTATCCAGTAATATCTGCCCTGACACAATTTCAAAAATAGTATTTTTTTTAAATATTATATTTTCCTTTTAGGGCTAAGTGACATTTCAAGAACAAAACATTTATAGTATTCACTTAACCTAATATATAGAAATGTTGATTTTAACCAGTACTTCAATAAGTAATTGTCTTGTTGAGACGCGGTTTTGTGTGCATGCATTTTTATGGAACGTTGTTAATTACACTTTTGAATGAAAATGCCAGTTCTATTCAGACCAAAGTGTCTAAAGCCAGCAAAAACTCGTTCGACGACTCGTCAAACCTTAATTACAACTGCACGAGGGATGGGTCGGTTGAACGCGCGGTGGCCATGTCACCACATGACGTACTAGCATTTCATCGGGACGATATATTGAAAGTTTCAATCTATGCCTGTCGACGTACGGTAATTACGCGGGTATTAAAGTCAATGAGAACACCAAGTACGCCGTCGGTTGGGTTTTTGTGAGCGGTTATTCTAAAAGTTAAATGTATTCTGAAGGGATTATTATATATTATAGGCTATTTTAATCGTATACTTGATCTGGAATACAAAACAGTACATACAGCGCTGGCAAGCGCGACCGGTCGCGCAGTGCTATCTGCTAGCCAGCTTGAATTCCAGGACACTGTTTAGACTGGCATTTGGAATTTCTCCAATATGACAGGGTCATCTGGCATAGTACTCACTGATAGTGCACTATCAGATGCATGACTCCTAAATGACAGGGCTTCGAGCCCGACCAAGCACGAAACTAAAGCTTTGCACGTCGTTTCTTCCAACCTGTTATATAAATATAAAGTTGTCTGGCAGTGAAACGAAATTACAAAGTCAATTAAGTATCTGTCTCAAATTCCGGTAATTCTATTTACTTACTCTAACAGTCCAATCAGAATTGAGGCTGGATATAAGGTCTAAAGAAGGCCAGGTAAAAATCATGACGTCTGCTGCATTGACGGCTGTTGCAGCGACGTATCTCGCGTCCGGTGACACTCTGACTACGAGCAAGGCAGCTCGGGACGCGCTCCGCCAGTTGATCACACGAGCGCTTCTTTCGTACGACACCAACATACCACGGGAACAACCACTGATGAAATTCCAGTAATAATTAAAGTAGTCATAAAACGTTAATTGCTTGACATAGCCCGTAGTAAATAGGGAATTTGCCCATAATTAGCGCGCTGGGCAAGCATGATAGCAATAACATAGCGTAGCTTCGCGACAAGAATGTTGCTATGTATTTTGAGGTGCTCAGGGAGGCCTATGTCCAGCAAAGGACTTTTATGGCTGATATGATGAAACAGTTAACATAAAATGTTAACTGCAAATTTATACAAAACAAATGAAAACTTGCAATGTTACGAGATCCACACCTTAAACATGAGCAAAGTCAGGGCGGGGCACTAGTATATACGCGCATAATTTAGAACAACTGCACCTAACTGCATAAATCTGTTATCTGTGTAATTGTTAGAAAAAGGATTGCCTTGAAGAGAAAGACCCAATAAAGTGATCAAAACTCTCATGGTATCGGAATAAATGGATTAACATTATACTATGAACCCGGAGTCAAAGTCGGGGTGGGAAAATACTGATATTAAATCTGTGACTAGTTGGACACGACATAGTGATATCTGTCGAATATTATATATAGTGTTGATAACTACAAACTACAAAGAAGCCAATCAAACGATTTGACAATAAAAAGATTTTACCAATAAAGTGTCAATAAATGATCATGGAGCAGCCTGTCTTTATACTCTAGAAGAAGAGTCTTCCTTGACACTTACATTTTGTGTTCTTTTTGCTTTTATTCAAATAGTTCTTGTCACTAAATGATGATAACAGAAATATTATAAATAAAAGCACCTGACGAACAGAATCTGAGATTGTACCAGATAAATGACGATAAAAAATCACAGAGTAGCCTTCTTTGATACTCTAGAGGAAAGTCTTTCTTGACACTTAAAGATTGTTTTTCTCTTTGCTCTTTATTCAAATAGACCTTGTCACTAAATGATAATAACAGAAACTCTTATAAATAATATAATCTAAGATTGTACCAGTTAAATGACGATAAATGATCACGGAATAACCTTCCTTGACTCTCTAGAAGAAGTCATTCTTGACACTTAAAGTTTGTTTTTCTCATTGCCCTTTATTCAAATAGTTCTTGTTACTACATTATAATAATGGCAACCATTATAAATAACATAATCTGACGTTAAACATGTTAAAGTATCAGCATGATATAGTAGTCTCACGTGATGAAAGAGTTCCCCGTGGGGCTCCAGTCAACAGCGGTGATGGCGCAGATCTGGTCTTCACAGTGGCAGCGGTTGCCGCTGATCCATTTGCTGAGGCTGTTGTTGTGGATTTCGACTATTTTCATATCGGTGCCAAGCTGGGGTATTAATGTTTGCTATCAATTGCTATCAATAATCAAGATAATCGTGGACTGGAGGTAAGGATGCAAGATTTACGCTTAGTGCAGATTCCGCTAGGTATGTGTTCATATTGTACAATGTATTTTTGCAATAAAAGTTATTATATATATTAGTTTTATAACTAAATATTCCGTTCAAGTTATTACTCTGAAATAATTTAGAGTAATTTTCTGAATTTTTTATGCCCATATTGCGTCTTTTAGTGCGTTGATGTCTTTTACTTGAAACATCTTTCTTTTTTAATAAACAGAAACTTCTTTTTCTGAAGCTATGAACATCAGCTTACACTAGTGACTGCACAAAGTCTCAGCGGAGTAGGCTTTCAACTTGTGAAGGTTCAGTAAAATTGTTCGCTGCCCGTTACGCTAATAAAAGAAACGATTCTTCAAGGTACACCTGGTCTTTCAGCTACTTCCTGTTATGAATGTACTTAAGAATATAAATAATCTACAAAAAGTCGCAGGTCAAAGCAATCGGTATGAATATCTATCGGATAATGATGCTCTTATTTTGCCAGCGCCCTTGGAAAAAGATCCAAACTATTTTTATAGATATGTAAATCCGCATTTTCAGCAGCAGTATATCTGACTAAAAGCTCTGACCGACGAAATTACACTAGCATCACAGGCGGAAGAATCTAGATACTTGCGTACTATACTACTATATGTGCGTAAATGTATGAGCAATATTGCACAGCGTTGCATTGGCATACCCGTTTTTTTCCTAAGAGAGGTGTACACCAGCTCTTGAGGTACATCATGAATACTTGTATACAGCAATCTGTAAACTTACCAGTAACATTTCTCCGCGAGGATCAAACTTGCAGCACTGTATCTCGCGCTGCACAAATCCCTGACTGATGAGACTCTGCGTACGCCAGCTCCATTTATGGTAGTTCCTGCCGAGGGCTGCTACCAGAATGTTGTCGTTGCTCCAGTCTAAGAGTTCAGGAACTGTGAAACATATTGTTACAAATCTGTATAGCGTAATGTTATGCTGATCCTTGACAACATCCTGAAATATTTGGCGTGTGAATTAATTTAGGTACATAACCATTGTCATCATCATCATAGTAGTCTTAGAACTTCCTCTGCTAGACGTAAGCTTGTCTAAGAGAGTGAAAATATTGACTATAATTGGGGCTTTGTAAATTAGAGGTTTAATGACCTGTAATACGATTTATATCTTTATATAAACTTATAAATGTATCTACATAATATTTATAAGCCTATAATTTTTGAAGAGAAAAATGAAGAATTTATTTTAATCGCTGTGCTAAGAAAGCGTGGTGGAAATTTCAGAAAGTAGTTTCGATGAGAATGCTGTTGCCCGCCTCCACCCTGTTGCGTTTGAGCTGCGCTGTTTTGGATGGGTATAACGTCATCTGTCGGTTTCTGTACCTTAATTATTTGATCGTAGGGGAGCTACTTTTTTATTCAACCGGTTACCCCGTCAAGGTACGCATTTGATTTGAAGTATTATGATACCAAGAGGAGACCGTTACGGCTAACTCAAACCCATATTCTTTACTGTTATCGGTGCGGGCATATTTTAATTTAATTCTTTCATGCTTATCTTCTTGCGTAATGAATGAATTATCATCGTTTAAGATCTAACACCGCGTAAGTCAAAATGTTGATACTTTGTACAATTGGAAAAAACATTGCTCACGTTCCATAAAATCATTTTAAAACTAATTGCTTGTGCATTTATTTAGTGCAAAATGGATTTCGTTAGAACAATACACGGTATAAAACGTTTACTGCAGCGTTAGAATTGTAATATCGTGTTATCATTGGGTTTAATTATTAAGTTGCCAACTTTGACATACACAGTGTAAGAACTTATGCAACGTTGTGTAACTATGAGTGCAGCCTAGAAATTGAGTAACAACCAAAATACGCATTGTTCATAGAACAAAGAAAACTGATACATGTACTGCCATTCTAAAGTTACAACTATACTCTGGCAGCAAAAACTGGCAACACCAACGTAAACATTTTGGGCCGCTCACATAAACCAGCGGTAACAACGGCTCGCCCTGACACGTATAGTTTATCTGATAATCGTGGACGATAAGCTGAATGTTCGATACTGGAAAATAGCTTGTAACGTGGTGTTTCCGTGAGGTTTAACAATAAACTCAGCGCTCGTGAGTATTTTTTAAATATGTCCTTTTTTAGGAAGAAAGTCTCTTTCGTGTGCAGCCGTATTGAGGTACCTTGATGTTTTATTAAACGTAAAATTGTTTTAGCATTCTTTAAAGGTGCACGCTGCGTGCTGCGATTTGCAGCAACTTTTCAAGTATGTGTATAATTCTCCCTTTGTTAGTGAGAGTTTTGTCCACCAGTGGACGTTTTACGGCTGCTTACATGAGGAATATAATATTACTGTATGTAGATTCCTTTAAAATCGTAATCTACATTGGTACCTCACTCTCACATATTTCTCGTGCCGAATAGCAGTGTTCACATCGCTTGGCAAGGGTGAGAGAGGCAGTGAAATTACTGGGTAAATGTGACATTGTATTTTCAGTTCACAAGGTTGATGATACTAGTTTCTCTAGTCTGCATGTATAATTGTACTACATGTATAATTAAGGGGACCTTAAGCTTGTTTGCTGCCTTCATAACATAAAAAAACTTAAAGCCTATGTATAGTGTTTGGTGTGCTAATTATGAATAGCATTGAAAATTAAACTATATAACACGATAAGTAAATGATAAAATGCAAAAAACAAATCCTGTTGCATAGTTGTCAGCACGAAACAGCTACATTAAATGAACACATACGTTTACACTTTAAATGTGGACCAAAGTGTAAACGTATACTACGTACTTACGTATACTAAAACTTAGTCACTTCCATAGTATTGTCTTGAAGTATATTACTGTGGGCTATACGGGTTAATTACAAATGTCAACAACAGAGCCATTTAGATAAATAAATTGAAGAAACCAATGTTATGCATATACACTGTCAATTTAATGTCTATGGAAATGTACATACAATCTATAAAAATCTAAACAAACTTAGGAAAAATACGGAATAATAACACAGGAAGTATAAGTTCGCAGTGCATACAACTCGGTTTGATAAATTAAACAACTCATCATAAATGCTATAAGTAAGCCTGAACATAGGCCTCCCCAAGTAATCACCAATAGGGTTGCATGCGGCCTGTGTCCAGCTCGATCATTTTAGACAGATCGTCTATCCACCTTCTGGGTGGACGCCCTACATTGCGTCTGCGTGGTTTTTATATATATATTACGAAGTCAGCGAACAAGTCTACGATGCGCTTGATGGTAAACGTGACCGCAGTCTAGCGTGTCGCTAAACATTTATTAAGATATTATGTCGTAAGTTAATAATAAGTAATTTTACTGCCTCTCTCACCCTTTAAACCAAAACACAGCAATGCAAACACTGCTATTTGGCGATAGAAATAGATGAGAGTGAGGTACCAGTGCAGGCGACCTTCGTAAGAGGTCTACCTATTGTGGCATTCATTCCAGAATCTTACGTTTCCATCGGCCATTGGTGATCTGTGAACTAAATAGCTCATTCTATTAAAAATTTTACAATTAAATTCCAAGTAGGATATCAGCTTTGCCACTAAGTTTATTCAAAAGTAGGCTTTATTTTGTGTTACAGATTATGTCTATGTTAAAACCGCATGAGATCGAATTCCTTTAGACTAGCTTTAAGGGTTTTATTTTATAAATGGAACTTTTATCACCACTAGTTTTTCTCGCAGGTTCCTTTCTGGTGGGTCGCGTATTGAACTTGTAGTTTTAAAACCTCTCTAGTGCCGACAGACTAGTTTAACCAATAACCTATGAGTTCGATGACCCTTTTGATCCCTTGGGTCGTCAAAGGTCGTCTATATTATGAATATGATTTTAATTATATCGCTCTTGCAAAATGTTAATATATTTTTTTATATTGTTAAAGATTCGAAAACGCTTGTAATAGATACCGTTGAATATTGTCTATCTCAATTTGAAATATAAATAACGTAAGTGATAATAAAGCTACTTTTTAACGGATTTAAAACGCAGTTTATTTTTAATTCGACGTTTTGCTTACTTTGCTTAACTGTTCTCAAGTTCGACAAAATACCATTTGCCCGAAGAATCAAAACCAAAACCACAGCACTGCTAGATTACAAGATACTGCCAGCTCAAAAACAAAATATAAATAAAAATTTGTGACGGTACTAATTGGAACTTTCAAAATCCTGACACAACATCTTTTGTCAATTTTGAGATCGATTGCCGTGAAGTAACCGAAACGTCAATCAAAATTGTAAAAAGTTGTCAAATTAAGAACGTTTTAAAGCCGTTAAAATTAGTTTTATTATGAGTTTTGAATGCGTAAATATTAGATAAAAATTGTATCGTCGTGATACTTCAATACCGCGTTTTGATATATAAGGTCCAAATTCCATCTATTTAAATGAATTTTCAACTTTATTTGCAACTGCTACGTGGTATTGCACTGTCATTGACGATACTTTGACTTATTCTATACTAACAGGCAGCATAGCTATATGTAGGTAAATCCAAGATACTGTCGGCTGAGGACAAATACGCCTTTTTCCGCGGCACGCATGGCCAGTTCTGAAAGCAGCTGTCCTCATGAGGGTCCGAGAGTCGGTCGGCCACCTTCAGCGGCTCCAGTCCGAAAGCTTCATCAAGATAGCTGGTGTACTTCTTCTTTTGTAGGTACTTATGATACTGTAGATAGAGATAAAAGTTGAAAATAAAGATATAAATATATATAAATTCACACAACATCTCATACATTGATGCCGGGCTCGATGACGTAGATGGTAATGATCCTATCATGTACGTATATTTGTGTTTCTTCTGTGTCTGGTGGTTACATATATATATATAAAAGTAAGTATTACACTTGTGATACTTCTGTTTAATGGAGTCGGGTTTATGTATGAGATGTTATCTAAATTATTAATGGTGTGACTCCGAGATAAATCGCCATGTATTACGGATATCAAATAACAGAGAGATTTATCATCATTATCATACCAGTCATTGGAAGTCCACTGCTGGACATGAGCCTGAGGTATTTTGGCCATAATCACCGCGTTCAAGCGTGTTGGCATCCCAGAGCGCAGCTATTGCGACGGAGATGCTGCTGCCCATTCTCGCCCTGTGCATTTGAGTTGCACTATTTCGAATAAACATACCGACATCTGTCGGCTCCGGTACCTTAGTTACCTCTTACGACTGCCAGTACCTTATGGCACTCACAGAGTTTTGCAAATGTGATGAGAGGGATTGCAAATATGATAACAATTAAATACATATTTAACACCTTCACTGAACCAATACATATGTTTATCATATGTATTAATCGTAGGTGATCCAATTAAATAAAAATATACGTAATATATACATATATATATATAAATGTTTGTCACGGGTGGGCATCGAACCCACGACATTTGGCGCAATGACATTTGTATTGTATTACAATCACGCTGAGACACTTGGGTAATTTCAAATTTTACTATCGGCTTGTAAACAGAACAGCGCCGCAAGAATGTGGTCATATTGGAAATACTCATCTGGTAAACATTATAAAATTTATGACCATAATAAAATTAGATTTTATTTACTATTAATTAACTCTTAAAGGCTTAATGACTTGAGAGCAGTAAAGTGTGAAATAACTCACCTTTATTATGTTATCTGTGCTTAAATTAATATAAAACTTTACGAGGTTTTATATTGCGTACACGCGCAATGAAAACGATAATGATTTCCATCTAAAAATCAATTTATGATATGTAATAAAGATTAAATCATATTTTATGTACCGTCCTGTATCTTGTGATCCTATGATGGTCGTTTGGTCATAAGTGGCATATAATTACTAATTATCATCTATAACATCAATATACATATATATATATATCAATCAACAATATCAACATCAATCAACAATATACATAGATGCTAATTAGTAATTATATGCCACTTTGGCATATAATTACTAATTATCATCTATAACATCAATATACATATATATATATATCAATCAACAATATCAACATCAATCAACAATATACATAGATGCTAATTAGTAATTATATGCCACTTTGGCATATAATTACTAATTATCATCTATAACATCAATATACATATAT
>JACJUM010004390.1:3484563-3504132 GCA_020976665.1 Heortia vitessoides
TATATATATATATATATATATATATATATATATATATATGCATTTATATAAGGTAAACGAGAACTGCTGCAGTTTGTCGGCAGTAGTTCTCGTTTAACTTAATGTTAGTACAACTTACTCATAAATAACTATTCGTATTTATAATTTTAATTAATTTTAAACCAATCCTTAACCAATTTTCAAACTAAACTCAAATTAATTTTAACTAATTAAAAAGTATATATTTTATAATATGTAGGTACATAATAAATAAAGATAGAATTTTAATTAACGCATTACATATTTAGGCAAATAACTCTCTATCAAAATCTTCTAAGCAGACGCAGAAATATTTCACCATAATACAATTTTCATATTGGTCAATGACCTCCTACTACATTTTGCGATAGAAACCCATAATAAACTTACCCAAATGTCAACGTTCTGATGTTCGCGACTTGCAACCCAGTACGATCGACGTCTCAATTCCGGGAATGTGTCTCGGGGAGCCACGAATCTATCAACCCGGGGTCGCTGGCCGTTGCACTGAAACGGTAATAGTTTTTATCACACAACCCTCACTAACTGACTTCGTTGAAAATGGCAGTACATTCTTCGTAATGCTGCACCAAATTCCAGGAACTTTTAAGTTATGCGCACACTTATTAATTTTCTTGTAAGCGCGGTAAAAATTCTGAGAATCGACACACACACCTTCGCACGTGTATACCCTTCTTGGAAGTCGTCGTGGACTGCATAGGGGAGGTTTATTAGAAGGATAATCAAACGTTTTTTTTGCCTTTTAAATGACCGGTAATGGGGATAAAAAAAGATACTGTTTATACAATGGCTATTTTTAATTGTTAACAGAGCATCGAGGTAAATTATTTGGTCCGAGCTCATTAAATTGCAATCTAACAGCTGGTGTAAAGCTTTTTTAAAATGCAACTAAAGGGCACGCATTTATTTGAACATTTTTATATACTTAGGTATAAGTTGGTCTGTACAAGTATGTTCAACTAACACTTGATCATTTCATATAATGATCATAAAAAAACTATGCTGTTTGTATAATTACATTTACATTTTTGAGTTTGAGAGATAGATTAAAGAATAGTGTGATAGGAGACCCTTGTGGTGTTAAAAATTCTGTTGTAATAACTATCAAAATAAAATGTTGATATGGTTTAAACATGTAGAATGGATAGATAAGTGCAGATTGACTGTGCGAATATATAGAGCGGAAGTGAATGGAAGAGTTAGTAGAAGAGGTATTAAAGAACGGCCAGATCAGAAGTGCCAATTGTAAATGAGCGTATAAAAAATTACTTATTTAATTTTTATATGTTACTAAATGGGCAAGTTAATGCATGTGTTTACTCATATATTTTGCCTACTGATATTTTGCCACATTACCCAGTAATGATTCTGATCCTTCAAACCGGAATGCGAGAACAAGTTTTGGCGGTAAAAATAGGCGAAAGAGTTACTTAATCTTTAAATTATGTTTGCGAGATACAGTAACAAGCAGAATTTTAATTACAGATATTACAATTTAGAATTAAACGCTATTCATTTTTACACTTAAGAAAAAAATTAGTTTATTATTAAGAATAAATAAATAGCGGGCAATATTTTATTCGCCACGAATTTAAATCTGTAAATAACAAAAAAAACACGTCCTTTACCTGAGGATTTTGTTCATAATATTCTATGTAATAAATGCTGTGTCTAAATTTATAGAAAAATATGTGCGTATTTTTTGTTTTTCTGTGGTATAGTTAACTTGTTTTTTTCTTTTTATAATGTTTAAATGACTGAATAACAAATCATTAATGGATCTTAATTTTTAATATGTATTCTAATATTATAAAGACAAGATATTTCTCTATTTTTTTTTTCTCGTAACCTTTTCACTACTTGCCAGCTTTGCGTATATACTTTACTGGGAGCAACGCTCCAGTGAGACAATTGTCAACATACATTTTGTACATACCAGGGACTGCTGTAAGTATATTAAGGTCCAGAATACCATAACTAATTAATATTTAAAATATACATTTGTAACGACAATCATACATTGATGCTAAACAAAATTGATACACATTGCGTTATGACATAACATCTGCCCTTACTGTCTGGAGGTTTTAATTATTCAGCACAAAGTTGTGCTGAATTAATGCTAATTCCGGTTGGTCATTTGATATTATGATATTTAGCACATACTAGCGACCCGCTCGGCTTCGCCCGGGTACAATCAGGATAAAAAGAGTTATTGTCGGTTATTGTCCATTTAAGCTACTGTATTTCGAGTGGGTATACCGCCATCTGTCGGTTCCGGTACCTAAGTCGCCTCATTACGACGCCTGGTACATAGGGAGGTGCTATTCTACTTTGCCTGCACCTCACTGGCAAACTCTCGTGAAACTATATTCTGAGACGGTGATCGACTCTCATAGTGTGGTGACACCACACTATGAGAGTCGAAATATGGGCAAATATCCGCTATTATCCGGGAGGTCCAACAGCCAGACTTCCACACACAGGAGAGAAGGGGCAATAACTTTTTTTTCGCCTTTCCCGACCGATTTACGACCAGATCT
This sequence comes from Heortia vitessoides, assembly GCA_020976665.1. Classification (NCBI taxonomy): domain Eukaryota; kingdom Metazoa; phylum Arthropoda; class Insecta; order Lepidoptera; family Crambidae; genus Heortia; species Heortia vitessoides. The sequence continues at coordinate 3,487,146 of JACJUM010004390.1, forward strand.
TTAAAGGATTGAAATCTCGCAATGACTTAATCTCAGTTAAGTATCGTTATCAACTTAAGTACTCATCACAAAAGGTAAGTAACAAATGATGTTATGTAACAAACTATGTACTAAGTCTATGGATATACTGACATTCATACTTGCCTTTTAGCAACCCTTTGAAAGATTAAGCAGTTAACGACAAACGAAGATTTCATTACAGCAGCTTTCATGCGAAATATTATAGGTGAATACATAGACAGCAAGAGAATATCCAGATCTTCATATAATATAACTATTATATGTTTGTGTGTGTATGTCACTGAATTCCTCCTAAACGGTTAGGCCGATTAGAATTTTTTTTTTCTTTACATTTGGGTGACGCCCTAAATGGTTTAGATTCAAAAATGAACCGTCGGGTCCACTCGTATATTAGGCCCTATTTTCCTTGCACATAGCATCACACGTGAACGGCTGGACCGATTCTTTGTTGAGTTCGTTTTTGTCAGGACAAGGTTCATACGAAAGAAAACATTAAGAAAGTTTCACGAAAATTTAAGAAAACTTAACAACCATATTACATTAGAATCCGTGTATTATGTCTTCGACTGTATTGTCCAACCAAAAATTATATATATAAATGAAGTAAATATGAAGATTGGTTAAAAAAAATCTTACCAACTAGGTTGGATATAATAATTGTGCCTGATATAGGATAAATTTTAAGAAATAACATCCATCTATCTACCTGTAGTGAATACCTTGACTCTTAACAATTTTAGTTTTCATGTTCATTCCAATCTCTTTTCACGTGGGGAGCGTGCATTGTTTTGCTTTATTCAATTGTTTATGAACGAGTACCCGTGATTTTTCAACCAAGTGAAATAAAACTCAATATATATGTATATTAATACATACATACATACATACATACATCACGCCTGTGTCCCATCGTGGTAGGCACTGATTATGGATCTCCACTTGTCACGATCTTGGCAAACCACTCTCGCTTCCCTTACTCGCATTAGTCCTTTTTATACAAGCTTGTTTATTTTTGGTACTTCTGGTATAAACCTTATATACATATTCATCCGCCATATTATTAGATATATATATATTATAGATATTGAGAGCTTGAATGACTCTCTTTCAAGATCGTTGTATATTTATCGATCGTTGTATATATTTGTACTTGTATATAGATATTCTTGCTGTCTTTGTATATTCTTACTAAAATATTTTGTTTAAAAGTAGCTGTGATGAAATATTTGCTCGATGTTAATTTCTCAATATTCAGACAAGTGTTGAAACCCAAGTGCGAATATCAGTATGTCCATAGACTTAGTAGCTCTTTACATAATAAAATGTTCGAGCAGTAATGTGTCTTGCGTGATGAGTACATAAGTATATAATAATAACTTTATTCAAAAACAAAAGGAAACTTAAACTAAAATATATTTTGATGCTTAAGTACCTAAACTAGACATCTCTCTGTGACTCTGTAGTGTGCATGTAGGTTTGAATGTGTGTGTATATGGTCTAATATAATACAGGGTTTGTTAATAAAACATATTATTTACGTATATATTACATAAATACATAGAGTTTGAAGCTATACTGTGTATATATAAACAATAATAGTAACAATAAATATAGTATTAAAGTATTTTTTTAAAGATTATGTAGTTACATATACACTTTATAATACTAAGTTGTTTACATATTCTTTTAGTCTATACTTTGCTTAACATGATCTCCGCTTAGCTTAACATAACGCTTGTCGCTTCCCTTCGATGTCATTATAAATGGGTTCTACTGTACATGTATTGATGTAACCCAGTAGCGTTAAACGCAGACAGAACGCGCTCTGCAAATATCGTTTAAAACATTATCCATTTGTGAGTCATATATTATTTTATTAATTGTATCAATAAATAATCATTGTTAAAACGAGGACGAAGTCTGTCGGGTCAGCTAGTTTATCATAATCATTAGCATAACAGCCATTGGAAGTCCATTGACGGACATAGGTCTCCCTAAAAAAAAGAGGGAATTTTACACATAATTGCCGCTTTGGGCAAGCGTGTAGGCAATCGCAGAGCGCAGCTTTCGCGACAGAGATACTGCTACCCATCCCCACCCTGTGCATTTTAGCCTCACTATTTCGGATTAATATACCGCTATCACCAACACCTGGTACATGGGGAGGGATTGCCGGCACCCCATGGTTATTTTATATTAAACTAACGACCAGCGCTGGCTACGCACGGGTTTAATGAGGATAAAAATGGATATTGCCGGTTATTTCTAGGAGATAGTTATTTGCCACCGCGGACTATTTTCAGACCGAGAAGGTCTGAAAATAGTCCGCGGTATATGTACAATATTGTATTACATTATTCTGATTTATCTCGGGTTTAGCCCGTGTTTGTATTGTAAGTGCAAAAAGTATGTCTATTTATGACATCACATTAGAAAAATCTACAATTATCCATGTTTCTCTTTTATATCATGCATATATTATACATATAAACCTTTCTTTTGAATCACTATATGTATTAAAATAAACCGTTTCAAAATCCGTTGTGTAGTTTCAAAGATCTAAGCATACATAGGGACAGAAAGCGGAAAGCGATTGTTTTATACTATGTAGTCATGCAGGTTACTTACGGTTTTTCTTTTGAACGCTGCTCTCTCCATGATTAAGCAACAGCACAAAGATCACAGGTTTGTCGATCGTTAAGTTAAATTTGTTAAGTTATTATTATATTATTATGGTCTAACGATGAACGGAATCATCAGATGTAAATGTCAATTGTCAATAAAAAAGAAAACTACCCTACTTCTCGTACGTGTATTCTTACGCTAAGGTTTATTTATTTTGCATCTTTAGAATAATTTAATGGTAAATTCAAAGGTAAATTTTTCAACATCTATATTTATAAAGGAAGAAGCTGACTGACTAACATATCAACGCCGGGTTAAAAGTGTTAAGGTTAGAAACTTGACATTTTCTACACAGGTTCCCTTTAGAATGTTAGCACTAAGAAAATATATTTTTAAATTCATTAAAAGGGGGTGCCAAGTTAGTTCTCTGATCTTCAAACGTAGATTATAAAGGTCTTAATAATGAATATTGCTGATATTCCTTAAAAGGAATATCAGCATGGTATATGCCAATAAAAGTCCGATTATGTGAATTTACTTTAGTAAATTCTCATAATCGGACTTTTATTGGCAAATAGCTATTGTCTTCAGGAGTTTCTTACCTAACAGGTTAAATCGCAGGCCGCTACTAGTTTCGATATAATTTGGCAATGGATAACATCTATACCAATACTAATGTCTTTAAATTCTTTACGCTTCCGATGTAAATAATGATGTTTTATTGCATATATAAAATAATTAAAAACGAATCAATTAAAACTCAGGGTGAGTTCGAATTTCGGGAAAGGAAGGGAACTTATCTGAGAAGTCAGTATCAAATAAGTTTTCTTTCTTTTATGAGACGATTTCAGAAAGATTCTACATACCTTTATTGTATTTTTAGTCTATTCTTAGCTATTTTGGGTGCGATAAATCCGGCTTTTTGTTTGAAGGATCAGACCTGCATATATAAGTTGCAATGTATGAGGGTACAGCTTGTTAGAATCCCTCAAATGTCCTGGTTCCGAACGAAGTATTTTCCAACATTTATTACCACGAATACCCAGAGACAACTCATATTTTTGCTATTGTAGGATAATAGAACCTTTCGTCCCAACCAAGTTCTTAACTTCTACTCTATACTATGTATGAATAAACAAATATGTTGCTAGTAATTTTCAATAATATAATACAGGAGGTATATGAGACATGCATTTCCGTAATGGTAATGTGATACCAAAATTACCAATGTTATCAATTACTGCCAAGCAAGAAAAGAGGAAAACAATGAATTTACTTGGTAATGTCATAATTATGTAAGTCGTAGGTGTCGACTTTGGGACATATGCCTTTCTAGGAGATAATACGAGGAGATTTTGCTCGTAATTTTCGGAGGGTTTTGCAACGTAACTTCCAGACAGAGATGCTCATTCATTCCCGACAGAGACATAAATGTACCAACCTTAGATGTCTGTATCAATACATGGTATATGGGGAGGTACTATTCTAATGCCATGATATATAATAATCGTCGCCATAATCGTCAAATCACAAGGTTAACATAAGGTTAGTATGTATATTAATTTGCTACTACAGGTAGTCTATGTATTTGTTTGCCAACATTTGTGCATGAGAATCCTATACATTGGTTGAAGGTAACTCGATAAATAAGGAAAAATATTTTATAAACACATAATTTATGAAGATCAACCAAGAAGAAACGGGAGGCTAGCTAACTATATAAATTAAGCGTTTTATAATTTTTAATTATTAATCCTATGCAGTTAATTTGTTTAGGATTAAAACTCCACTAGCGCCATAATGGATTCATAAGCAAACTCTTTATGTAGTCATAGTTAAGTGTGACCGCTACGCATACGTACGTACACTCGTAAAAAGTCTGTCCAATACGCAAGATACGATTAAAGAGTTTTTTCTTAGAATATTTATGCGAAAGAAAGTAGTATGAAAGCAAACTAGCATTAGAGGCGGAAAAATGGCTATAAATCATGTTGGGTAACGAAGCGTGAACGTTTTGACATGGGTGCCGCCATTGCATTCCATTTAGCGTCCCACCTCTAGCGTAGTGAAAGAGATGGAGATACTTACGTGACGCGATGGTGGACGATATTGTTGCGTGCATGGGAATATGGGCGGGAAAAACTGACAGTAGGTATATTTTTTCACAATGCTGTTTGACATTATCTGTGGGTGTTTTTAAAATTCACAATTTGTTTTCGTAATAAATGGAAAATATGAATGAAACGTCGTTAGAGCCAAGTCGATACACGGCTGAACCCTTATTGGTTCACTTTCGTGTAGTTTTATCCATTAATTTTTCTTTGGATTGCGTGATTGATTTATATCAGCGGTTCTTTAAAGCTGTAAAAAATAATATATATTTGGAGATACGGTTGAATAAGCAAGAATTCCGATTTTTTACACTTCCCATGAACTTAAACTCGGAAAATTTATACGATGAATATTTGTATTTTTTTATTGTGTCTTGGAGTCATTTCAAAGTAATGGATATTGTGTGAATTAATTAAATTGAAATGATGACCACGGTAATCGATACATGCTTATGCTACAAAGATATCATTAGAGTAACACCAACCTTGTGAACTGACGGTATTAAGTAACATTACACAGTAACTTTTCTGCATCTTTCATGCTTCGAACCGAAACATAGCAATGCGATCGGATTACAATCGTTTGTTGTAAAAGGACTATTCTATGTTAAGATATACCTAATATTATAGTTTCTAGCACTATTTCATCTCCACTTAATTGGCTAGTTATTTTTTCATAAAGAACATTATATTCTACATTAACATTTGCTTGATAATTGATCGGTATAGTAATGCCAATTGCCGTTAAGTCCACCCTTTGTAAATTAATTGTTATAAAGTACAAATATCTGCTAAAATTTTTATGACATGTCAATGAAAGTTTACCTAGAAAATTTACTTGAAATACTATTTTATTTAAATGGTTTTTTATTTTAAAAGCTAATCTATATGTATTTAGATATACTTATTTATTTAGGCTACTCTGCCGACGACAGACTGTAAATATACGGTTATTTTACGGATATATTATTATTTTAACTTAACAATTTGTCTGTATTGTAGTATTATTATATATGATGTAATTTATTTTGTTAGACTGTTTGTTATCACTGCTTTAGTAATGGTTTATATATATTTGCATATATTTAAATATAAAACTTAACATTTCAAAAATGGCTGATAACAAACATGATGCTGTGCTATTTTGCATGCATTGCTTAGTAACTTTTCTTGTTAGCCATAATTGCCCTGTCATAAAACTGACTATACATGTTGCTTTTTGGATTAATTATCTAAAGGTATATTTATTTATAATTTTTAATGTGTATAAAAATATTTTGTTTTCTTGTTAATATATATTTTTAGTCAATTTTACGTAATCAAATATAACATCAATCAAATATTAAGAAATACATTAACTTGATTTGAAATATTTACATTTAAAGTTATTTGAATTATTTGTAATACGCTGGACAGTCATAATTACAATTAACATTTTTTATAAAACGTTAAAACAGTCATTTAGGGTGATTTTTAAGATCAAGAAAATAATAATTATTATTTAATTAATAAAGTAACTGTTTATAAAGAAGAAGTTTTTATTCGCTGGTGTCATTAACTCAAATATAGGTAGTGCGGGAGACGCCTCCGTGGTTCCTCATTAGAAGTAACAAAATGCGTGCGCACGCGCAAGCATCATTATTTCGCTCTCGTGCGCATATTTTGTTGTAATGCGTTATTTATTCATGTACGGGTGCACAATATTAAACGTAGTCAACAGTTATTGAAATAAAAATGAATATTAATTGTTAATGCAAAGTTCAATACGAAATTAAGGTAATCATTTTGTAATTACGACAGCTAGCAAATTAGATATCTTTTTTCTTTGAAATATCATAAAAGACAGTAAATAAAATTATGAAATGGACCAATACTAAATTGCAATTACTAATTTTTTTGCTGCTTATTTCATTTTATCGTTTTAAGTGTAATATAATATCTACTACTAACTAAGGACGTACAAGAGTGCTTTAAAAATAACCTTTTTTTATTTCATGTGACGGGTCAACCTGTGACTTCCCAAAATTTTGACAGCATAGGTAATATCCTTATAATAAATGCGTTCGTTGGCTCAATCTATACGTTTTAATACATATTAATAAATATAGGTAAGCAGCAAACACATAAGAAATATCCTCCCACATTCACGACAAAACGGTTATAGCAATTATCATTGGTTTACTCATTTTGCCGATTTACATCAGCGTGTCACGTTGCCCAACTAAACAAGCCATAGTTCAAGCCAATCTCACCTTTATATCTTTAGAATTAAAATTAAAATTGTCTAGTAGAAGTGGGGAATTTGTACGTGTTTATGTATGGTTGGGTATTACCTGTTTTATATAGTCATGTAATAGGTGACACTAATTATAACTGAATTTAAATTATTTAGTTTCTACACCTTACTATTTAGAAATGAACACGACTTAACTATTTTCGTTTATTTTTCTCATGTCTACTGGTTTACACTAGTAGAGATATATGGCGCTGAATGCCGTAATACAGGCTTATGCCTATTTTGGTGTTCGATGCATCTTCCAATTGCTGTGTTGATAATTTAATTACTTGAAGATGGAAATAAGGTGATCGTTTTAAACTGGGAAAGTATTACAAATGATATGAAAAATGAGATAATGCTTAATATTATATTATGTTATATTATTGTATGCTTTATTATCGATAACAATAATAAAATAATAATAAATTCCCTCTCGTACATTGACCTGACTCCGTGGTAAGCCCCCTAAGCACTTGTGTTACGGACGCCAGACAACAGAGGAGTCACAAATATACTACTTATTTATATATATTTATTTTAACACAGAATGTATATAATAACACAGAATAAATACGAATATCATTATATAAATGTTTGATCTGGGTGAGTCCTATCCGCTGCGCCACAACACTTGGCACACAAGATAGGATCACTACCATATGTGCCCGTAATGGACCCGTCAAAATTTATCGTTTGCAAAATCTGAAAAATTTTACGAATTTATTGGAAAATTACTCTGAGGCAACTATTGTCGTAAATTTAAGTGCAAAATACAGTAGAATTGGTATACAAACTTATTTTTTTAGTTTTGTGTGTGTTTTATTTCTGTGACTTAAATATGTAATTAAGTTATATATTTGTAAATCTTCTGTTGCTTGATGTCTGTTACAAAAATTCTTTAAGTAACTGATATCAGAGTCGAGTCAATGAATGAGATGTCATGTGAAAAAAATAGAGTAACGAATTAGACATTAGTTTAATTATTGTCATTATTCTTATAAGTTGTTCATTTATAAGAATAACGACACATCCCAAAAAATATATTTATTTTAAAATATACCAGTCACACAACTCCTTGGCCCAGCTAAGAGTAAAACACTAATAATAATAAACTAAACACTAATAAAACTGCATGCATACCATTTACAGTCTTACATTACATACGAAAAAATTTAATAATAATTATTAAATTTACTTAGTAAATTTAACTACATTAGCTCAAAAAATTCCTTAACACTACATATATACATTTTTGCCTAAATGGTTAAGTATTTATATAGTATTTGCCGTTTCCTTAACTATTTTAAATAAGAAGCTATTAAGCTGTTAATGTTAATTAATTTGGAATCTCGTTATATATTCTAGCGCACATTGCAATACAACTTTTATAATGTTTACATGTTTTAGGAACTTTTCTTAAGACCAGTTTATATTTTTCACTGCGCCCTTTAGTATTCTGTACATCACATGCTTCAGTAAACAGATCCATAAAATGACCATCAATAAATTTTTCCTCATTTAATCGATTTTCCTTTTAAGTTATTCGAGTTTTGCTTCTCAATTCCAATATGTCGTGTCGGTACTTTGACATCGACCTTTAGAATACAATTTATCATCCTTTGGTAGTCCTCAGGCTATTATACAGGCAATTAAAGAGTAATTCTAAGTTTGTTTGACAGGTAGTCGGGGGGGGGGGGGGGGGGGGGGGGGAGGGGGTGATTGATAATGATCAATGGGCCGAGTACAAAGGAACAAAGTAAACCAATAGGAACAAAGTCATTTAAATAATGATCGTAAACTAATGTTATTAATGCTAATCATGAAACGTTATTTACCATGAAATTTAGGCATTCTGTTGTTGAAAAATTTCTCGTGAGCTTAATCTGACCGAATATACGACTTGGTCAGATTTAATTAGTAATTTAGAAATCATATGAAAACTACGCATTTCGATGTCACATTTTCTCCACAGTTACCTTTAATATAGTGAAAAGGTTAATAAATATATAAACAAAATACACTAACAATATATTCAATTGACAAAAAAATAACTATTATACACACTAAAATGAAACAAACTTAAGTGAAAAAATAATGATTGTCTATTACTCAAAATTTAAGTTTAATTTAAATCACAATGGGACCACAAGTTAGTATAATTGTAAGATATTGCTAAAAATTGTTATTTGTGATAATAAATATATTTTATTTTATCATGCATAGAAAATTGTTATATAATACACTCATTTGCAAAAAAAAAACGGGCACCTAAGCAATGAACCATTTCAAATGTTACTATTGGCTTGTTTGATAATTATAGATAGTTTTACTTTCACAATTTTGTAAATTGATAAGCAAAAAATCGTTTTCGTCAGCATTATCAAAAATTTTGATAAAATTTATGGGTTTTAATGCTCGCTAGTAGTGCATATGCTCGTGAAGTAAAAGTTAACAAAGATTTTTATTTGCTTTTTCTTTAATAAAGTAAAGGCAGATAAATGTTTTGTATCGAGTGATCTCCTCTAGCTGAAATCACAGCTTGAATTCGTCTGGGTATGCTAGCGAGGATATCCCGGATACTTGCTTGTGGAATACTTTCCCACTCCGCGGTAATCACATTCTTCAGCTCTTTGATGGTCTGCGGAGCCGGCTGTACTAATCTCACGCTTTGTTTCAAAACGTCCCAGATATACTCTATAGGATTGAGGAGCTGGCCAATCCAAACGACGAATGCCAACCACTTTCATATACGCTTCCACATCGCCAGACTGATGGGCGCGAGCGTTGTCGTCCATAAAAATTGAGTCTTCGCCTAAAGCGGCCAATGCGGGTTGTGCATAAGGAATTAGAATTTCTGTTATGTATCGATGTCTAGTCAGTGAGCCGCTTTCAATGAAGACTAACCCCGGACGATCCATTGATAGATTGAAATTATTTGGTACCATATTTTTTAAAAGAAGAATTAAAATCAAAACCGCCCGGTTTTTTGAAAATAAGTGTATTTAAGACAACTTTTTCTAGAAAAATATTAAATTGTCTTTGGCTCCAGTCGTTTGTGTGTCTCTTTTACGCCGGAACGGTTGAACAGGTCGGAATGAAATTTGGTGCACATATTATGGATAGTCTGGAGAAACAAACAGTCTACTTTTTGTCTTCAAAATATTTTCTCGTAGAATAGTTATGTCTGTTTATTTTTTTATATGGAATAAGCTCATGTTTTGCAAATTTCGACTATCAGAGAACGACATAGACCTGGGAATACCAATCATATAAATAAAAATTATGTCATAATATTTGTGCGTGATGAACTCCTATTCCTGAAACAATAAAATAAACCTGAAAAAAAATTGCTTATTATGTGCAGTTAAATCTAACATGAGAAGTAAGATAGTTTATATCTCAATTTATTGTCGTAATATTTTCTTTATTGCCAATTATTATTTCCTTATTACAAAAAAAGAGTTCTAAATCCGTCGGTGCAACAAGATTAAGATAATTGTAAAAGTATTTACTATGATTATTGTAATAAACTCCCGGTAACGGGATCAACGGGAAACTATTCTATTAAAAATAAAATGGCTTGTAAAAAGCAATTAAAGCCATATAACGACAAAAAAGTATATCATCATCACCATAGTTAATCATCAAACGTCCGCTGTTGAACTGGAAATTTTGCCCGTTATTTCCGCGCTCGGCAGGCGTGGTGGCAATCACTGAGTTAACCTTGCGTTGCGAATGTATTTGTCTATCCCAGTCCTATTGCGTTTGAGCTACTCTCCTCCTCCTCCTCAGGAACCTCAGTCGCCTCTTACTACACCTAGTACAGGGAAGGGGTGGTACTATTCTACTGAGCCGGTACCCCATGTCTTTAAAGTATGTCATCATATCAGCCATTGGAAGTCTCCTAATGAACATATACCTTCTTAGGAAAGGAAGAATTTTGCATAATTGTCGCACTGGGCAAGCGTGTTTGCAATCGCCGAGTGCAGCTTTCCCGACGGGGATGCTGCTGCCCATGCCCTCTGTTTTGGATGGATATGCCGCCATCTGTCGATTCTGGTGCTGTATTCGCCTCTTACTACACCCGGTTCAGGCTTATAAAATATATCAATAACTTTTATTTTCCATATTGTGAATATAATTTCGGCAATGTTTTAAAAACATTGAATTAAAATAGAGATTTATTTATAATAGAGTACGTTTAGCCGCGGCTTTGCTCACGTTAAATTTGGGGTTCCGTGCGGTTGATAAATTTCCCTACCCTATTTTAGGCTCTAGGGGATTATATCCACACATAATTTACAGGTATTACTTGTTGGTAACAAAAAGTCTATGTAACAACTTAAAGCTTGCCTACCTAAGTCTAAAAAAAATTCAACCCTTCTTTTAAGAGTTGGAGGCTGATTTCCAAAATGATGATGAACACATTTATTTGTTAGCCCACATACCAATATTTAGTTTTCTAACTTGCGAAAAAAAATTGAAAATTGCAATATGCTCCATACAAACTTACACTTCTCTTTTAGTAAAGTGTGGGTAACCCCCCACATCCCTAAAAGAAGGGATAATACATAGTCCCTTCAACAATCACCACTCAAAATTAATGTTGATTAACCACTCCGTTTTGCCGTGAAAAACTAACAAACGAACACACACTTTTCCATTTATAATATTAGTATGGATGTTTCTGTTTCATATAACTTTTTATTCTATTTTCCATTAAGTCTATCGAACCGTTTATCGTTCAACATAAGAGATTTCAATGGATCGTTTAGATCTTTATTTTAATTACTCTCGGCCAAAGTCACGGAAAAAGTTAGTACTAAACCAGTTGTAATTACATGTATTGTCTAATCTGATCTAACGTAGACTGAATGTCGGTTTGTATAACTTTGTATCTGATATGAGAACTCCTTAAGGATTAGTTAGGATTTAACTAATATTTTGATTGTAATAGTAGTTTATGAATGTTAGCCGTAAGGTTTCGGCACAGTAAAATAGTACCTGGTTTCCCCTGTCGTAAGAAGCGACTAAGATGCTAAAACAGACAGATGGCGGTATATCCATCCGAGACAGTGTAGCTCAAATGCATAGGGTGGGGATGGACAACAGCATCCCCGTGCAGCAAGCAGCAAGCTGTGCTCTGCGATTGCCAATACACTTATCTAGCGTGGCAATTATGGGCAAAATTCCGAAAGTATTATATACAAATGGGATAATGCTTTTTGTATCCAATTTATTGTCGACCCATTGATATAGTACAGTTTAACCGGTGAATTCATTTGTCACACTTAGCTTAATAAGTCTATACTACTAAACAAGGAAAAATTCTTTACACTCGTTAAACAAACGCAGATTAGATATTAATAATAATAATATAATAATAATAAATTCCCACAACATCTCATACATTGACCTGACTCCGTAGTAAGTCGCTTAAAGCACTTGTGTTACGGACGCCAGACAACAGAGGAATCACAAATATACTACTTAAATACATATATTTTACACCCATACACAGAGCAAACACAAATATCATCATATAAATATTTTCTCTGGGTGGGAATCGAACCCACGACCCCTGGTGCACAAGACAGGATCACTACCATCTGCGCCATCGGGCCCGTCATTAATGATCATTGTGACGTAAATACATACATATATTTAACACCCAGACTCAAAAAAACATTAATATCATCATATCAATATTGGTATCGAGCCCACAACCTATGGCGCATAAGATAGGATCACTATACTTCTATAATTCCTAAGAATAAATAGCAAATCACATACAAAGATAGCAATGCGTCGCATTGGTTAAGAGGAATTGAGAATCAATTAACTTGAGATAATCTATATTATACCATAGCGCTCAGTGTTAAAGAAAAAATACCAAGAGGTATTTGCACATAATTGCTTGCGCTGGGTAAGCATATTGGCAATCGCAGAGCGCGACATTCGCGACGGGGCTGCTGCTACTCATCCCCACCCTGTGCATTCCAGCTACACTGTCTTGGATGGATATGCAGCAATCTGTCGGTTCTCGTACCTTAGTCGCCTCTTAAGTTACCTGGTACAAAGGGGGGGTACTATTTTACTCTGCCGGTACCTCAAGGCATTATAATAAACCATATATTTATTTACTAACTGTAAAATTAAATGTCATAAAGGGGTACCTTGATTACCCGAATGTTTAAAGAATAGTATGGTAATTGGTACAGATAAAATTGGAGGTCAATTCATGATATTATATTTCATATTTACGGCTTATAAAATATGCTTAGATAGTTAGTTATTGGTCATGAAAACGGGTTGACTTTCGTAATATGTATGTACATATTCTAAACTAAGCATTTTTTGTATTAATTGGTTTTATGTGATGGACCCGATGGCGTACCTGTTGATGGTGAAGATCCTATCTTATACGCCATATACGCCATGAGTTCGATTTATATGATGGATAATTGCGTTTGTTCTGTGTCTGGTTGTAAATTATTACATTTATTTTGTTACCGTAACACATGTATCCGAAACACAAACGCGTCTAGTGATTTATTTTGGAGTCAGGTCTATTCATGAAATGTTGTGTGAATTGATTATTGTAATTATGTCTAGTAGGTTTTAATAAATAGCAACCAAAAACACTCAGACAATTAACATAACGTCGAATTGTACAAATGACCGGCAACGTATCGATTCCTTATGTACAAAGATTATTGCAAAAAAAGTCATGTTTATTTAAGCCCGTTCCGCCAACCGGTTCCGCTCGATTTAAATGATAATATAATTAATTGCGTTACAGTTTTGTAACTAACCACCTTACTAAATAATTCTTCTGTAAATATGTATATTGTTGTTTGAGGCGGGATGTTTTGTTCGTGTTGTTTTTAATTGGATGAAGCGAATAGTCCGTTGAATCTACTAATCGATGGTTATTTACGAAGGTGGTGTCGTGAATTCTAAAATGGGTTAGCGTTAACAGCCATTATAATTGTTTCTTTGGAAGTGTATGACGGACCCGATGGCGCAGATGATCGTGATCCTATCTTGTGCGTCAAGAGTTGCAGGTTCGAAATATTTGTGTAATTATATTTGTGTTTGTTCTGTGTCTGGGTGTTTAATATGTGTATTTAAGTAGCATATTTGTGTTTTCTTTATTGTTTGACGTCCGTAGCACAAGTGCTTTAAGCAAATTTCCTCGGAGAGAAGATATTGTGATAATTTATATAGTTTTTTAAAGTCAGTTCCCTTTTTCTCGATGGATTCTTGATTTAGTTTTGTTATTTGTACCCGTAAATGTCTGGGATTATTAAAACGTAATGAAAGATAAATAGCATTCAAAATGTGATTTAAAAAAACTATATAAATCCCACAACTTCTCATACATTGACCTGACTCCGAGGTAGGTCGCTTAAGGCACTTGTGTAACGGACGCCAAACAATAAAAGAATCAAAAAAATACTACTTAAATACATATATTAAACACCCAGCTACAGAAAAAACACAAATATTATTATATAAATATTTATCATGGGTGGGAATCAAATCCTCGACTCTTGGCGCACAAGATAGGATCACTATCATCTGCGCCATCGGGCCTGTCAGTCATTTGTTTGTTATTGTTTGCGTTTGTCCAAAGAAGGTTTTAATAAAAAAATATGAAGAAAGTTGCGCGGAGAATTGGGAGCTCAATCAACATAACAACTTCTCGAATGTAACCCTAGCCGTCGAATATACAAATTTTATGGCGTTTGACATAACTGGCCGTCATTTGTCAGCGGGCGCAATTGACAAGAAGCGCGCTTCAGCTATCTTTTTAAAAAAATGTGTCGTTCGACAGCAAATTATAAATAAATTCATAGACAAGACAGGAACACGTCAACAACGGTCAGCTTGTAATTTATACAATGTCTTATAAACCTGCTTATTACTTATTGCACTTTGTCATCGTGAAGACTTTCAATTTAAAATTTATGAAAATGTGACAAACAAACGGGAGGATATGTAGACACATTCCATTTATAGTATCAGTATAGATTTCGCTTACCTTTTGCGTATCACTAACCGCAGTTTAGTCTTTTTCTTTTGCTAAGAGTGTTAGGATACTTTAAAAATAGAGCATGGAGAATTAATTTTTTCAAATATAGTTACTTATCGTAATTGTGCTATACTGATTTGGATGGATATACCACCATCTATTCGTTCCGGTACTTTAGTTGCCTCTTAAGCGCAGGAGTACTATTATTCTATATAACAGGGACTTGTCGCAAAATTTTAAATATTCATAGTATTTAAAACATTAGCTAATACGTTAACTTGACTTCGAGATAAGTATCTTTAATTAAACTGTGTTACAGATAACACAACAAAATATTAACAAATGCATTAGTAATATACATATAAATAACAATCTGACACAGAACAAATACAAATATTCGTATTTAGCGCACAAGATATCGGGTCCATCGAAATAGAAAAAAAATTGCAATAAAAGTTGACGTAGTATTTTGTTTATCAATTTTAGTGTCGACCGTACATCTTCGCAAACTTTTACATTAGTAAACCCATTATTAATAAAAAAAAAGTAATTTGTCGAGAAACTAGTCAAAAAAACTTCTTGCATAAAAACAAGTCTAGCGCAAGTCGCACTCGTTCACCGGGGGTTCTGCAGGTATATAGGAACATAATTTCTACTTTAAAGATGAATTTCCAAAGATTCCAATAAAAAAGTAATGTTTGTTAATTTTTCCCCGTATCTGTATGAAGGCGCAGATGGTAGTGATGCAGCCTTGGGCGCTAACGATCGTGCGTTTGGACTTGGGCCCCGACCTGGACAAATATTTATATGATGATATTTGTGTTTGTTCTGTGTCTGGGTGTTGAATAAATTAAATAATATTTGTGATTCCTGTGTTGTCTGATGTCTGTTACACAAGTTAAAGCGGCTTTTCATGAAGTCAGATCAATGTATGAGATTTTGTACGAGTTTATTTAATTAATCTACGAGTTATAAGACAGAAGGTTTCCGGGGTGCAAATTTCGATATATATGAAAACTGTCAAAAAAATGCATTTCTAGTGTCTTAAACGGTCGCATCTTTTTTATTAGAAAAATGTTTATTTTCCATCATAAAGAGGCTGTAGATTTGAATATATGGTTTTAATTTCAACTAGAGTTTTTAAACCTATTGCTGGCAGACCTTGACATCGGTCCCAGCGTCACCGGGGAAAATGGCAGGCATAGGCCTGCGCTCTTGCCACCCACCAGAAGCGTAGCGTAGCGGCCCTACTCTAAGAAACGGACCTCGATTTGCATGGCCGTCGTAGAAACCACCCAAGGTTCACTAGGTCTGATGTACCTCGGGTGTGCACCTAATCGTTTAAGAGAATTATTTTCCTGATACTCCCGCCGTAGAGTCTACAACTCATCCTGGGTCACTAAAGAGAAGCGAGTTAACCGGGTGATGGCAATGTATGAGGGTGTGTACATACATATATTTCAAGACTCGTAGGGTGTATAAGATACTAGATCTTGGTCACAGTGGAGCGGTATCTACCGCATAAATAGAGAGGGCCTCGATAAACGGGATAGCCCCGGATACTTCTTTAATACCTGAGGCATAATCTTGAAAAACAACTCAAGTCCTATCAAGAAACAGCGACCACGAGCCCTCCGCAAGGATAACGCAGCCTGGCGCAAAGCGATGCGCATATTTGATATTTGACCCGAAGTTCTCTTCACGTTCTCGAGATAGTGTCTTGACAAATTGACACTCAGAAGGTCAACGTGATAAGTGTTTTGTATTTTTCATTTCGAGGTACGGAGCCCTAAAAATAATTAATTCCTTAAGGTCAGCTTAATAACTCAAACGGTTATAACCAGCGTCAGGTCCGAGAGGATGAGGAACGACGTGTTAAGACGTCAATTATTTTTTATTACACATATTGTTTTT